>JAUCMS010000019.1:7731935-7753453 GCA_032357445.1 Enteromius radiatus | reverse complement strand
TAGGAAACGATGGTGTTTGAGACTCACAGTATGTTATGTCCATGTACTGAACTCTTATTATTCAACCATGCCAAGGTTAATTCAGTTTTCCATTCTATGGCACCTTTAAAGTAACTGGCTGTTGCCTGGCATTTTTTGACTCTTGACTTGAACAGCATTTCACCACTCATCTCTCACCACTCATCTCCACTGTCGATCCTACAATCAAAATTCAAGCCTGCCACTCAGTTCTCATACGACAGTACAATCACATGCCTCCATTCATTCGGAGCACAAATTATCTAATGCTAAGGGGTTTTGCCTCAAAACTGAAAACTCTGTCATCATTTAAACACCCTCACAGAAGAAAGTAAGGGTCAGTGCATAATGACAGGATTTTAATTTTTGGGTCTAGTATTTCAACTCAATCCCCTCTCATGCATGAATGCCCAACGGCAAAAGGCCAAGCCACCTCCAAATGTAAACAATTACTCTTTGATTAAAGCTTTCCACTCCAAACATTGCACAGTGTTTACCCCGATAGAGCCGCCGATAAAATACCAGCAGACAGCCAAGTGTGTGCATGTGTATTTGTGTTTGTCCACCGAAATGGTTTTCAGTGAACACATGATTATCTCAGACACACACACTTTATAAGCAGTCCTGCTCTGTGACCTGGAGTTTGTAATTGCACATAGGCTGAATAGACTCCATAATGCTTAGTGTGACTCCAGCCTACATGAAATAGACAGAGGCTTCTTTTTTTTTTTATCCAAAAGCATACATTTGTCCAATTCTGATGCACTCGGCTTGAGTAAAATGTATTTATATAAAGTGTTTTGCATTTGTTATACTGAAAACTTGAAACAAAAATCCTAAAACATATGGTGAAATATTATAACATTTAACATGACAAAAAACTATTTAGTCTTTTAACAGATAATCACAGTAAAATGGTGCAGCCTTTTCATAGTCTTTAACTGTAATGGAGCCACTAGGCTGTCAGCAAATCACTGAATATAACAGCAGCAGGTGTTTTTGTTGTCGTTTAAAAACACTAGTTTAGCAACAGACACAAACAGATTTAACAGGGTATGGTTAGAATTGCACAGCTGTAACCAGGCCTAAATTAGACCGGACTGACTGCATGTCAAAAAGACGAGAAGCTAAATTATAGCTTTCAGCCATGGACTCTGGTATTAAACTTCAGTTGGTGAGCTGCAATGATGTCATTATTACCAGCCATGTGACCAAAGGGAAGAGGCCCTGCTCCAGTGATGTCTAATGAAAAGCTTTTTAAACAAGCATGGTATTAAAATAGGAATGTTTTTAGGGTCAAATTATCTTTTAGAGATGGGGCTATTTTCGAAAGGTGAAATGTATAGTTTTTGATTTCTAAAATATTTAAATAATGTAATGCTTGTTCACAAAACAACGTTCAAACTGCAAATATGTTTTTTAAAATAATGATAAAAGGAGTGTTTAGGAAACCTGTTCGGTTTTGATTTGTGTCACAGAAGGTCGCTACTTTCATAATGCATTTCCATGTGGGACAAAAATAAATAAAGACAAATGATTTTAATAAAATAATGGCTTGATATTAGGTTTATTTAAATACTTAATAAATTCACAAATTGTTAGGTAAAATGTACTATTGTGTTCACGTTGAACACTTTTGGAGAGATTGAGATGGGATAGGGTAAAGTTAGGGTCAGGTTTGTTAGTGAGAACAAATTGTTGAATAAAATCATTATTTTTGTTTTCTTTGAGTGCAAAAAGTATTCCTTTAGTGTCATAAAATTAAGGTTGAACCACTGGGCTACACATGGGGTATTTTCATTTTGTCCTTACTATGCTTATAGGCCATAAAATGTTTCAGTTGCCTTGCTGTCTATGGAGCGCCATAAAGCTCTCGGATTTCATCAAAAATATCTCAATTTGTGTTTTGAAAATAAACAAAGGTCTTTTGGGTTTAGAATGACATGAGAGTGAGTAATTTTTCATTTCTGGGTGAACTATCCCTTTAAGAGTAGTAGGAGGGTCAACGTTGTATATGTAACTACAGAAATTAATTACAAATGCAATTACTCGAAGGTATTTACAAATAAGTACAACGTAAAAACATTGTATTAAATAATTAATTTAAATGTAAGTATGGCAGTTAAGGGCACTTAATATAAAGTAGGTCCAAAATTATTTATTGTACGGACTTTACGAATAAAGTTAAATGATAGAAACGTATGACTGATGAATAAAGTGACGAAATTAATTTATTAGTGGCCCCAGACTGGATAGACACATGTTTTGATGTTATTTGAAACCAACCATCTTATATTTAGCATTTCCATGAGAACACTGCCTGAACTTGTTGAGCTAAATTTGCTCTTGTGTTTTTAAGCAAGAATGAGTCACTTCTGAAAATGTATCTGAAGATCATTTGCCAGAGACGAAGGATCCATATCGACTTACAGTGTGGCACTTTGTCTTCTCCTCTGAATCTCTCCAATCAACCCCATAGTTCTTAAAATAAAACAAATATTAATCATTTGAAATACATATCAATTTATATGCCATAAAAATAGCGGTTTAAAAGCGGTTTGAATGGCCGCTAGTGGTAAGAGCATAAAAAGAGGATAAAACAGCCCACTGAATGCTGATTTGGATCCAGGTTCTTGATGCCAAAGAAGTGATGCCAGCTCAAAAAAATACAGAGTCCCAGGACTCAGGAAGACCATTATCGGTTCAAGAGTCAACACTACCCATTGAGCTTTTTCACTCAATACAGATACTGTATCTGTCCTTGTTTCTCACACAATGTCTCTACTAGTAGGTCTTTGTAAAGTCACTGGAGATTCATGTCTTGACAAAAGGCCTTCACTCTGTCCATTTGCTCCGCGAGCGCTAACAGCCGACAGCTTTCATTTCCTCGCTTTTGTGTGAGTGTGTTTGAAAGAGAGGATCTGCAGCGCTGTATGTGAATAATAGATTCAAGCCTGCGGGTTCCCTTCAGCAAGCTCTGCCTGTTTAAGTGAGAGTAGCCTACGGAGACATCTATTACCCTCATGTCCATCTCTCCTTCTCACTTGTTCTTAAGCACCACATTAAAAAGGCAAAAAATAAATAAATAATAATAATAATAATTTCCTTTTTACTGCAAGACAAGGTCTAACGGAGTACAAAATCAAACATCACCTCCCTCAGGGAATTGAGATGAAAACCTTCAATGCAAAAGTCAAATCCAGTTTTCAAGGCTATCTTGATCATATTTTTTCACCTACAGAGACATTTACTTTTTAACTGCTGCCAGGAAGTGGCAGACTGGACCTGCTAACAGAGACCCCCAACTGATTGCTCGATTAAAGCCAAGAGCGATCGGCCAACCACCAGAGAGCATTTCGCCAACAGATCAAACTGACACTCGAATACATCTGGCTCTAAACACACTGCATTCAGCCAACAGAGAAAATGAAGACAGGATAGGAGAAATCAAAGAAGAAAGAGGAACAACAGAGGAGAACAGAGAGGAGAAATCCCTTCAAATTGATCCCATAGAGACCCTCAAGGTTTCATTTAAGAACCTGGATTAAGCCCTCCAACAAATCACGGGATGTGAGGTAAGAGAGAAAAAGGAAAGGGGGGATGCGAACAAGAGATAATATGTCCTCTGGCTCACATGGAAAACCCCAGTGCTGATGGAACACCGTCCCGGTGATAGAAACTAGGTTACAACTTCATCAATGTTGAAAATAATCCAACGCTTTGAAAAGTTTTCAAGATAATATAATGGCTTAAAGTGTTATGTAGAAACTCCTCTGCAAAGTCCAGAAAATTAATATTTAAAAGAGTCTATCTTTTCCCAAATGCATATGATTAAAATAAAAGCCAATGCGTACGTGAACCAGAACCCACTGCCATAAAAAATATAGAGCAGAATACTGAATTTCTAGAGGGATTGTACGGAAGCCTGTTTCCACCACTGAATAAAAACCCAAAAAGTTTATTGCGACTTTTAATCTCACAATTTTTACTTTTTTTCTCTCGGAATTACGTGATTCAAACTCACAATTCTGAGTTTTTTTTCTCTGAATTGTGAAATATAAACTTGCAATTGCAAGTTATAAAGTCAGAATTGCGAGATATAAAGTCGCAATTACGAGAAAAAAAGTCAGAATTGCGTGATATAAACTCACAATTGTGAGGAATAAAGTCAGAATTGCGACTTTTTGGGTGGGTTGCACCAACAAGGATAAAATTAAGCAAAATTTAGAACTAATCAAGGTTTTGTTGATCTGGGTTTTATTTTAAATCAAGTTGAGTTGTACCACTTAATTTTAAACTGAGATGAACAAATCAGGGATTACAATTCTAACCTGCGATTAAAACCTCCATCTTCGATTAATTTTCTTCACCATGATGGATTTGTCATGTCAACAATGTTAATATTCCTTATCCTCGGTCTCTGACATAACTTGCTTTTGTCTATAAAAGAAATAAATAAACTTGTAAAACGTCTGTTGTCTTTAGAAACCGCTACTTAAAGAAGACTGATGATCAAACAGCTGATCAAGCAAGCAATAGAACTTTGAGACATATGTTTACTGTATCAATTAATGGAGCATAGCTTCAAAACCGAGATAAGAGTGAATATCTGGCATGATTTGCGTAGTGATTACCTGCGCACTGTCTGTTTGATTGCTGTCTAGTACTCGTGTCTTTTTGTTCAATTAGCCACATACTGAAACCATAGGTGCCCTTTATTTTATTTAAGTTTAAAGTTAATCCTTAATTGTAATTTAATTATGAGTTTAAAGTTTTGGAACATCAGGATTAAATTATGGGTTAAATCTTAAAAATTAAATCAATCCAAGATCAAAATGATGGTTTAAATGTAAACCTGCTTATTTTTAAACAAGGTTTAAAGTTTGGTGCAACAGAATTATTAGATAAACCTTGATTTAATCTAGATTTAAAATTAATCCTTGTTGGTGCAACCCACCCTATATCTCAGAATTCTCACTTCTTTTCCTCAGAATTCAATTCAAAAACACTAACATGTTCTCAGAACTGCACGTTTATATCTCACAATTGTGACTTTACATCTTGTAATTCTGACTTGCAACTGCGAGTTTATATCTCACAATTCTGACTGAGAAAAAAAAAGTCAAAATTGTGAGCGAAATTCGCAATAACCTTTTTTTTTATTTTTTATTCAGTGGCAGAAACGGGCTTCCATATGATTGTGTCATAGAATGAGGTATAAAGACCACACACAGGTGTGAGTAACTCTCATAATCTTCTCCATCCAATTCTTTTAGGAGACTTTTAATGTTCCAGATATATCTGAACTCAGAGTAGTTGTTCCACAGAAGTTCTCAATGCAGCACCACGTTTTTGTTTCCAGATGGGGCTCCAGTAAAGTGTAGAAGTCTGCCAAATAGATTGGACTTGGAGATTTCAGCCAGATCTGACTATTTTGTGTGAAATATGCATCACACGATCAGTGAACTGATGTCTGATGTTTTAAGAACATTCAAACAGCCAAACTGCACATACTCTCCTGCTAAGAACACAAAATGTTAGTAAAAACACATGCACCAGAAAAACGAGAAAAATGGAGTGTGAGTGTGTGAAAAACATGAGTGAGAGGAGGATAAAAAAACTGCCGCTGTCCCTCATGTGCTTTAACTCTCTGCTGGAGTTCCTGTTGATGGAGCTCTGCTATGCAGGATCCTCATGATGCTGGGGGTTTTTCCCTATAAATTTGTTTGCTTGTCCACCTTCGGTTCCTCGGCAAACCCCTTCACATGACTACAACTATGAAATGTCATGTTCTGCCTGTCTTGTTACTGAGCAGCGGTGGTTTCCACAGCATGACGTGCTTCTCGGTGCTCCTCTGGTCTGGCAGTTAAACGGTGCAGGTTGACTTCCTTCACCACTGCCATGATGGATGACTGACACTCAACATGAATAACTAAGCAGCCTCATAAATTAGCCAATCACTACTAATATCATTACACCCACCCCCACCCTTTGCCAACAACACACCCACATATCCGGCTGCCCATTTCTGCTGATGCCTGCCTTGTGCTAAAAAGAAGAAGCTGTCATTTTACCTTAACACAATTTATTTATTTAGTATTCTAGCATTTAATTCTAGCTATATCCTTAAGGATCACCCTTCGTAAACTCAAATGCATAGAAAACAGCAGGGGAAAGGATGTTGAGAGAATTCGGCATTAGTAAAAGCCACAGGTGAGCTGACTGTCCCCAGAGCAGCCACATACAGCTAATTCTCAGTTTAGGTAAAAGCTGCAGATTTTAAAAATAAAACTGTAATCCAGGCACAATTGAATTCTTTTTTGGTAGACATTAAAAGATAAAGCCTGATTTGTGTGTACATAATTTCATCTCATATTTATTTATTTATTTATAAAAAAGAAAAAAATTCTCTCATGTTAGCGGAGATATTTTAAATTGTAAAAATATTTTACCATATTACTGTTTACTGTATTCTGACCAAATAAATTCAGCTTGAACATTTTGTTTATTGAAAATTAAACCGAAAACGTCTTACATATTAGCAAATTAATTACTGTAGTGAACTAAATATTTACTCAGTTGTAAAGCTAATGCTAATTCTGACTGAATGAGCAACATTCAAAGCTATTGTTACATGAATAGTTGACCCAAAAATGAAAATTCTGTCAGTATTTACTCACACTCAAGTCTTTTCAAACCTGTAAGACCTTTTTTTCTTTTTCAAACACAAACAAGAGATATTTTTTTATGAAATCTGAAAGCTTTCCAACCCTCCATAGACGGAAATACAACTACCATGTTCAAGGCCAAAAAACGGTAGTAAGGGCATGTGATATAAAAGTGGTTCAACCAGTTAGTGGGTTCAATCTTGAATGGCTGCAAAGACATAGAAGGAATAAACTGTTGAATAAAGTCAATATTTTGGTTTTCTTTGGACACAAAAATATTCTCGTATCATTATAAAATTGAATGTCACACAGACTATTTTAACAACGTCTTTTCTGGGCCTTGAATGCCATCTATGCAGGGTCAGAACACTTTTGGATATCATCTTAAATATATTGATTTATATTCTGAAGATAAACAAAGGTCTTATGGGTTTGGAATAAAATGAGAGCAAGTAATTTTTTGGATGAACTATCCCTTTAAATCATCTACACATCTAATACCTCACATCAACTTTATATATTAATGCGACAAAGTAAACCCTCATCTTCACAAATCTCTATATATATTGTCGATAGTTAGCTTTTAGCCCATTGACTAGTGAGCAGATCAATTAAACTGCATTTGTCCCCATGTGAATGAGAAACCGAAAGCTCAATGTAATGATAATAACATCCTCAGTAAAAGAGCTGGTGGGACACAGCAGTCTAAGGACTAATGCTGACTCATGACTTCCGCTTTCGTACATGCTTCCTTGTTTTGTCATGGTGATTTACTGCAACTTCCTGAATGTGCTGAAAGCAGCCAGAGTGTGTATAAAAGAGTCACTGAGTGTTAAGCCAATATCACTCTATTAAATTATTATTTGTTGTAGCAGACTACTTTCTGATTTTCCTAAACTATAAATCATAATTTAGTTTTAATTTAGCTGTATTTTTTAAACTTTACTTTACTTTACTTTAAGAAAACAATTTGAGTAAGGCTAAATATAGTCAGGCTTTGTGAGGTGAGTTAAGAGACACTAACTCATCCTGAGTTCTGAAGAGGTAAAATTCAAGATATACCTCCTTCTTGTCCTTTTAAGAACATATCTAAATTTAAATGAGCATTAAGAAGGAAACTGTCTCATGACTTAATCCTGTGGCGCTGACTCTACAAAAGAGCATATATGCTCTTACTCACGGTATGTAAAAGGGCAGGAAGTTTCCAACTACAATGCAGAATGTAAGCGTGAACGAGAGAGGAAGAGACTCTGTCTTTGTGTCACGCTCAGATCGAGCAGCAGTGTCATAATCATGCATGGTGAAGCAGCAGAGGGCGAACATCACTCGCTATCAGCTGCTCTGAGCTATGGCTTTATTTAGCCGTGGGAGTTAGGAGGATATCCGGTGGGTGGCGGCCACTTCCTATGTGAGACCGCAGGTTAAGCTTTGGTCACAGGTTTGTATAGTTTTGCTCGGAAGCAGGTAGCATACATAGTATCTCATGTTACTAGGCAGGAGTGCTTTCTACTGATTGCACAAAGAGCAAGAAGCAAGAAGCCACAGCAATTGAACGCTGGCAGTCTGAGTATTCTTTTTAAAGTGTGATACTGATTTATATTACAGTCTATAAGGTTGGAAAACTAAGAACTCATTCAGAATGAATAGAGTAAAAATAAATAAATAGGTAAATATAGACTAAGTAAACAAATAAATATAAACACTAGACTGGCACTTATTGGGGGGTACCTGGGCAAACAATGCAAGGAAACAGTGTTGCAAAGAGATATATCCAAGAGTACAACTGACTCCTATCAACACAGACACGCAAATGACTCCAGATTGTTATCATAATCTAGATCAGATCGCAATTTTTCTAAGATTGGATATCATCTGCAGTGAAGCAACCTAAAAAAAACAAATAATTTTTGATAGGACAGTAAGTGGATAGGAAGCAAAGTAGGAGAGAGACTAGGACTCGGGACACCTGAGGCGCAGTGGCACTACAAGTATTTAAAGGAATCAGACTAAAAGGTCCAAAAAGGATTGCCATGGCCAAAATGCTCTTTAAAATGTGGTTGCTCTGTTTTATTTATTACGCAAGAGTATTAGCTAAAGTTCAAATGCAATGCAACATAAGAAAAATACACAACCCTGATCACATCCTGTTGAAATGAACTCCACCTGTGCAGACAGGCACCTGAAAACATAGAGAAGCTTCCGGTTCATCTCTGTATGGGTCTGTTCGCTCAGTTCTGCTCGTTCTGGTATTTGGCTCCGGCACAGCAGGGGGGCAGCAGTGACTGGACTATCTTTGCTGTTTAAGAGGTTTTAGAGGCTGGGAATGATTACTGCTCACGGGGCAATTAGTCAGTACACCACGGGACTATATTTAGACTGTCTCAGCAGGTCCATCACTGGGTCAGGCCCAAATAACATTGATGTTTGTTCCGTTCGGCGCTGTTTCCATTTACAAAGACTGGCGTTCTTTGGTCAAAGCGGGGGTGACCGCACATCCAAAGCTCTCTCTCGCTCTCTCTCTCTCTCCCCATCCATCTGTCAGGTGCTCAGAGAGAAAAAGAGTTGGAAGAGAATCCGTGGGAAAAGATAGTGAACGGGACAAAGAGGAGAGATGAACATGAGGATTATAAAACACGAACCATACTATGCGTCTTTTATTGAAAGTGTGCAGTTAAAACATGGTGATAAGATTATTTTCGTTCTACTGCTGGGAAAGAGCGAGTAATATAAGAAATAAATATGAAATAGCAGATATGTCTTATTTCTTTTTTCTCCTCTAAACATTCAAAGTGAATCTTCAACAGGATGCATCAAGTGTCATGTGACTAAACCACCTTTAATCGCCAAGACTGATCACAGGCCACCTCTGCTGTTTCAGAGTAACATGAGTGACAGCTCCAAAATCCAATGACAAGTCTTTCAATTCTTCTTCCTCCCTATGAGGTGGACGAAATGCAGAACTGCCTCATGATAAGTCTGCTTCTAAATTATTGCCTGAAGTATGTGAGAAGACAACATTGTTCACTTGAGCACTAAAACCTGAGTTCCACCAATCAGCTTGGCCTCACTCGGAGCCAAATGACTGGTATAGATTCTCAAATAACTGTTTTCCCATGCCTGCGATCAAGGAAAGCTGAAAAAGAAACCATGTTTCACCACCACCGTTGTCAGGAGGCAAAAGGCAGAGATTTTTATCCTTAAAAACAGGAGGTTCGCCCACACTCTCACCTGGGATCTCTCTTGGCCAGTGTAAGGAAGCCAGGAGGTTATGGGAGCCTGGGAATGTTTAGTATGAAGAAAGTGATCCGAAAGGAGCTGGAGCTGGGGGAATTGGACAGGAAACATGGAAAGTAACCCTTTCCTGTCTTAAGAGGGTGAGAGAGATGGGGGGAAAAAATGCTAGAAAAACAAGGCATTAAGGATTTGACTTATTTCCACACTAATGCAAGGTTGGAGACCTGTCAGCATAGGTACAGGCAGCAGCCGGGAAAAAGAATAAATGCTGATATTATGAAAAACGCGGAAACAGGCCGAGTCAAAAGACTCCATTGTGACCATTTCATTTACCACATGGTGTAAGACACCAAAACAGTTGATGTTTTCTTAATTTAGAAGCATAGTGATTCATTACAATCCAAGAAAAAGACAAAATTTACATTTTCGGTGATTTTGGCTTAAAACCTGAATATAAACATGGAAAAATGTGTTAAACGGAGTTGAATGTACTCTTATTGGTAGCTGAATGCGTAATGAGATTAGCCAAAACTTTTTGTTTGATTATTAATGGACAGGCCCGCACGGCGGAACATAATGAATGACACCCGTTCAAAATTCTGCCGGTTTCTGAGGGAGCAACGCCGTGCGGGCCTGTCCATTAATAATCAAACCATATTATTAGTGCCGTTCCTGAGAATTATGTAGAGGCAGAGAATTAGTGGGAGAGAACGGTCACAGGGGAGATAAGACAAGTTAAGCGCTGCAGTGTGTTCATATCGATTTTTATAAATATTTCAAATCAATTCATGTCTTCGCTGCCCAGAGTATTTCTTTTATATAACTCTCCGGCCAGAAGACATTTCTGCATGATATTGAACGTGACAAACATTACCTACAGCAGCTCGGCTTCATAAAGCAGTCAGCCAATGAACACAATCCTGCACACGCTGTGTCACATGATCACTTCCTATAAGGGGAAGAGGGTCTATGGTAATAAGGACAAAACATTAAGGTTCAATGGTTTTCAGGATGTTACAGACAGAACAAGAGCTATACAGGCAAAAATGACAATGACTAAATATTCTAATTATTATTACTATAATTAATTCATAATTATTAGAAGATGATGATGACAGCAATACTTCATAAGCACTTGCAGATCATTTCCATATAACAATGGTAAATAGGGACCAAAAAAAAAAGCATAACAAGCATAAAAGTGGTCCATAACAAAAAAACTATTTGGTTATCAACGTTCTTCAAAATATCATCTTCCACAGAAGAAAGTCATATGGGTTTGGAATGACATAAGGATGTTATTAATACTGTTATTGAATCATTAAGTGTAAGAAAGTGAGCTGAACAATTAAGTCACTTCTATCTGACACTTCCATCTCAAAATAATAATTCATGTACTCATCTGAATGACTCTACTAAAGTACTTCTTGAGTAAACAGCTTACTAAGGTAAGATTATGTTCTGTTTCTCTGAAGACTGTTTGATAATGACCGTTTTGTGTTACATAAAAATAGATTTGGAACAACACAAGGATGAGTAAATAATGACAAAATGTTCATTTTTGACTGAACTATCCCTTTAAATGTAGCCCAACAGAAACCTATCCAGAATTATGCAGCTTTATGACTTAATCACAAAGATAACATTCTTCCTCAAAATAACATTGAGAACCCAAAACTGGCATGTAGCAGAGAATAATTTTCCCTGGAGAAATCCCCATGAAATATCCAAAGAGGAAACAACGTGTGTAGGAGGACAGCGAGGGAGATTAAGTGAGTGGAGGAATGAGAGAAGGGAAGAAAAGAGGTTACTTTGGCAATCGGACCAGGTGATAAAACAGCAGACATGCTCGATGGACAGCATATAAAAAATGTTTGTTATTTATCAGTCAGCTCGAATGAAATGAAAGAACAGTCTGCCCTGTCTTACGCTGCTCTGTGTATGGGAAACCGATTCAAGCATATCCTTGGGGTGACATAATTTATTGAAATAAAATTCAGATGACTTTAAATATGTATAACAAACACATCATGAGCAGGGCTTACCGAGAGTACATTGGGGATTATATGTAGCGTGACGTTGGTGCTTTTTTCAGCAGATGTCCCGAATGACTAAGAAATAAAGCGGCTGCGATAAGAGAGATGATTCGTGCCGTTTTATGTCACTCAATGTCCCCAATATAAACAAGAGTATAATATTCTGCAATCCCTGGGCAGCTCGAACAAAATAACTGATTTGCTATCGCCGCCTCTGCTGTCGAAGAGGATTGTGCTTCCTTTAACTTGTGCACTTCAATGGCCCATGGAAACTCTGACATGCACTCTTTTGTCTGTCCAAAAAAAGTGGGAGATATTCAGGAGATTTATGTTTTATCATTTTCCAATGATATGAGTCAAGCTGCGGATACAATCTTTTTTAGCCAATGCTCTATGAGGATAACAACAAGGATTATATTTATTCTACAGACCGGTCAGGCAATAATTTTTTCTACCCCTAGTGACATTTTCACTGACCCCAAAGAAAAAAAAAAGGTGGGGAATTTATTTATTTATTTTTTTTTATAATTTTCATTTATTTATTTATTTTTAGCAAATGTTTCTGGTGGAAACTAAACATTAGGATCTTATTTTTACATTTGCAAAGATAATTGTATATTATATAAATATAATGCAACTATCAAACATTAATAAGTTCATAAAACCAGAATATCAAACACGCACACACATCCAGGTGTATGACAAATGGTGACTAAAATTATTTATTTTTTAATATAGAGATATTATGTTAAAATTGCATTTTAGTTCATATTCATGGTGTCTCAAAATAGCACAGTTGAGTACACTTTGATGACCTTAAGTATTAAGGAATCATTTTTTTATATATTAAGTACAATATTAGTGCACAAAAATAGAGTGGAAGTAAGTTTTTTTTCACGTGTGTGTGTGTAGCCTATATATAATACTAAGAAATTATTTAAAAAAAAAGGAACTAATAAGCACTAAAATCAATACATCATTATTTTAAGCTTACAAAAATACATTATTGCTGACACAAAAATAATAAATAGCAGGAAATTCAGAATTTTTATTTGAATATTAAATTAAAATAATATTAATCACGCATTATGTATCTTATTGTTGCAGTATAATGCTTTTCTTAATGATCATAATGTCAAAAATAAAAATCTGTTATGCAAAACGTAAACATTTAAAAATAAATAAATAAATATGTATCATCTGTCCTAAAAAACACACACAATGAGAACAATACAGATTTCGACATCCCTATACAGAACTGATGGAGTAAATGACAGTCATATCTTGTCCTGTCTACAGTTAACCGATTGTGCTTTAGCTTCTCCTGCTGTGTAATGTGGACTACAGCTGGTCATTGCTAAACTTCCATTCTGGGTCATGTGACCTAGTTTGGAACCGGGAAGGAATTTGTTACTGACCCCTCCTTAAACCAATCCTCCCCCTAACATACACACACTTTGACACGCGCATGTGTGTACACACAAACACAAACCAACACAGACACGCAAATGAAGCTAGGTGGAGAACATGCACGCTGAGGCACCATGGGTGTGTGTCCACCTCTGCCATTCCAGAGACAGCCTTACATATAAACAATACAAACAGACTGGGAAAGAGGAGGAAGGAAGATACAAAGATAAATTGCTAAAGAACAAGACAGCGGAGGAGAGGAAAGGTAGCGTCCAGCTCGGGCAGCTGTGTGCTATTACTGCTCTCCCCACCCCTCCTCCCTCGGCAGGAAATGAGCAATCATTTAGTAGTGACAGGTACACGCCGAACCACGGCATCTCTCCCCTAAAACCCTGAGAATACTTCACCACAGCCGGCCAGCATTAACCCTACAGACCACCACACGTCAGCATCTGCCTGAGTCAGATACGTGTGTTTATTTCTTGTGTTTAACAGAGAAAGTCTGGAGAGAACTTGTTGTATGCACTAACTCAGCGGTTCCCAAACTTCGAAACCTAAGTACTATCTTCATGAGATCTGAACAAGTCCAAGTACCATCCTGTCTAAAAAAATTTTGGGCTAAAAATAAAATAAAAAAGGTTAACCCGGGGCCATAGAGTAAAACCATAGAGTAAGCCTGTGTAGTTCTGGAATGTAACAATGTAGATTTGTAAACCCTAGGTAAATGGAATTATTTGAATATTAATGAGGTCTATTACATTGATTGGCCAAACTCAGCTTGTGTTGGACATGTGACCTGTTCTAAGAACTGCTGTCCATTTCTAGAAATGTCACCATGTGACATAAGAGAAAGGAAAGCACTATTCAGTTTCTATTACTAGAAAAAAAATATTTTACCAACTATGGTTTTCCCTCAAAAATATACAGAAAATAAGTCTCTTATGCTCACCAAAGTTGCATTTTAATACACTGTTAAATATTACTGTGATTTAAAATAATAAAAATAATTTTAATTAGTGCTGTCAAATGGTTATCACAAGTTTTTGTTTGAATATGTGTGTGTTCTGTGTGTACTTATAAGCACACTCATATACAGTATATATTTTGAAATATTAGATATTTACATTTCTATATTTGTATTCATATAATTTATATCATAAATAAATATATTTCATATTTAAAAATAACATTTTTCAGAAATATATACATGCATGTGTGTGTATTTATAAATATAGTTTTGTTTTGGATTTGATTAACTGCAATTAATCGTTGGACAGCACTAATGTTAATATATTTTAAAATGCAATTTATTCCTGTAATGGCTATGATAAATTGTCAGCAACCTTTTCACCAGTCTAGTGTCACATGATCCTTCAGAAGTCATGTTTAATTGGTGCTTCTTATTATTATTGTCTTTAAAAAGAATTGTGCTGCTTCATATTTCTGTGGAAAAATTATATTTTATACTTTATACTGATGTCACATGGACTAGTTTAACTACCTTTTTGTACCTTGAATGTGTCAATTGCATTGCTTTCTAGGTCTCAGATTTCATCAAAAATATCTCAACATGTGTTCTTAAGATAAACAAAGTAATTAACGACAGAATTTTAATTTTTGGGAGAACTTTAACTTTAACTTCTACCAGGTGCTGATTCACTGCGTTCCACAGTTTGAGACTCACAGCGCTAGCTGAAAGTTTGTTGTTCTGTGTTTTTGAAGGATGGCGACTAGGTCCAAGTCCCCAGTTGACTGCGCCAGGTCTGGAATGAATGTCTTTACAAACAACTGGCAAGCGAGCTGAGCTTTACTGAAAACAGCTTAACAGCTTACAACCACACAGCGTTTCCAATAGTGCAATGACATGATGATCATCACTCTGAGATCGTCACTTCCAGGTGAACATCGAAAAAGAGAACAGGCCGTAACAAAAAGTTAAATACAACCCACACAAATGCATTTTAATAATGTAGCTGGCAGAGAGCATTTAGACAGAAAGGCAGCCTGCCGCTTATTCATGCATGCGCCTGATGCAGAGCGACATAAATGTCCTCATTACAACAGCCATGTTGCCTCTAAACAGCCTGCGCAGACTGAACTTCACAAGAAATAGGGAAAGATGTGTTTGCTGCTGGAGGAATTGTACATTCATCCGAGTTCTGCACAGAATGCCTTTAGGTCTCATGGATGATCAATTTTAGATCCGTTCACAGGCTGCCTAAACCCTTATAAACAAGATCTTGCTGTAGCCTGGTTTTAACTGCTTTATTTCACATGCACCATTATAAACGGATATTACGACCAAAAACGGATTCACCGTCATCATTACATCTACATAGAAGTGTTTTATCTAGCTTCATTTAAACGCTCTTAGTATAACTCGAATAGTAAAATATTTAGAATATAAGAAAAAGGCCAAAGTACAAACAAAATGCAATTAAATAAGTGCTCTTAATCATTTCTGAATGGGCTAATGTGCTAGACCACCAGCTTGGCAAATCACTCCGATTACAAAGTGGTTCTAGTCAGCACTTTAGGTACCGCATACTGCAACAATTCCTCAGACATGCTGAATTCAGCACTGTAAACCGTATTTCACTGGAGAGCAAGAGACAGGTCTATCCTGCAAACAGAACAAAAATAAACAAAATCAGCTTCCATATTGTTTGATCTGTAACAGACTACTCTCTAGGGGTCGGAAACCTCATCTTCAGGGACAATTAGGTCTTATTAGAGCTGTATATGCTTGCATTTATTCTCCAGGGACAGTCAAAACATGACCTTACACCTAAATGTTCTTTGGCATGAACGTCTCTATGTTTAGATCATTTAAAACATTCCTAGGCCAAAGGGGCAGTTTGTTACTTCACCAATTTGTAAAGAACGTGTGGATGAGGACAGTGTCTTTAAACTAACAAGACAAATAATTCCCAGCCTAAGGAATTGATTGTGTCCTTAGCGTTGTTGGATAGGGCTGAAGATGAATTGATTATAATCAATCAACTAACCAATAAATGTATTAATTTAATTAATAAATAAAATAAAAATGACAAAATATAAAAAATATATAATTACATAAATATTTTTTTAAATAAATGTAAATAAAAACAAGACAATATATATATATATATATATATATATATATATAAGCTAATAAAATAAATAAATAAAATACTGCAGAATTCTGCATAATAATATGTCAAAGTAAGCTCAGATTACAATATCTATACAGGTAGCTAAATACATTATAAAGCATGCCATATTTTACTAAACAAATACAACAAAAATGCCTTTCTGCAGACTATTGTATATACTATTGTATATATATATTCTGTATGTACCTCTATATGAGGAATTCAGATATTCATCACATGCTCCTCATTAAAAATGAAACTCTATAGCCCTTATTGTATTTCACCTACAATAAGGGCTATAGATGCACACACATAACCCTACTGGGTTCTTCTTAAGCTTTACATGCATTTATCATTATGTGATGATAAGCGTCATCTTGGATATCTTGTTGCATCATACCATCGCTTCAGGCCACACCCTTGCCTTATAGGTCACTGCAGAAATCTCCCCCTCGACGGTACCTTTCAATCAATTTAATGTGGAGAGGTTGAACCATGAGTTAAAGAGATCCGTCACTGGGGCGAAGGACAGCATTTCACAAGCATTAAATGCTGCTACATATCTTTGACTGACCACAGAAACAGTTTACAGTGATAGGAAGCTAAGGGAACAAAAGTAGGATCTAACTATGGTATTTCCTCTCTTTTAGATCTCTTCGGCTTCTTCCATCCTTGTACATACAGGTTTCATAACCCCACGTCACATGTGCATGAGTATGCGTAGGTTTGCGGCTGTAACGATTTATGTGTGGTTTGGGCTCAAGCAAGCCTTCTGATTCTGAAGTTAAGGAAGGATCGAGACGGCACTCAGTCCACCACAAAACCACATAGGAACAAATGAGTCACACTACAGTCACCTCCTCAGGTGGACCAGGGGAAGGAATGAGTGAGATGGAGAGATGGGGACGATGACTACAAAAGAAAAACATCATGTCGGATGATACAAACATGAGAAATGGGAGAAACAGAGTTGTTTGTGTCCAAGCAATTGTAGAGCATTTGAAAAACAAGGGCATGCCACATCAAATTAATTCAAGATTTGAATCATATAGAACAGATCCTGACACGGACAAAGATTACCAGTGGGAACCGTCATTATGGTGTTTCACTGTTTCCTTTCATTCTCTTGAGTAACACTGAAAGCACCTATAAACTAAACAGCACTTCCTTTCTGGCATCCGATTGTCATCCCAAACGGGTGAGACTGATTTTTGCTGGAAGGAGGTCATAATGTCGGAACCCCCCCCCCCCCAACACAGTTCTGGCTGTTTACCTGCATGTTAAAGTACAATCATCTCTGGCAAACATCATTATTGTGCAAGATACTTACACACTATCTGGGAAGGTGGGCCCAGATGTGTGTAATCAACAAAAGGGATTGATTTATCTGATCAAGTTCCATATGTGACTAATCATTCACTTTTGAAAAAGAGAGAGAGAGAGAGCAAAGGAGAGAAAGTCAGACATATGGCTTGTGACTAACAGAAAAGTGCACTTTTGGGGAGATGCTGCTTATTCTTTAACATTAATACATAAATGCTCACCATACAGTAAAAATGTGTTTATGAATTTATGCCTGTACATTTACAATAAATGCTGTTCTTTTGTACTTTGCTAAATAAATAATAAATAAATTTAGCTTTGCAATCTGAAGAATAAATCACATTTTAAAATATATTAAAGCAAAAAAGTTATTTTAAAATAATACTTCAAGATATTACTGTTTTGTTGCATTTCTGTAAATACTGTTAAATATATATATATATATATATATATATATATATATATAAATAAAGAAAAAAAGATATATATGTATATTTATATTTAAGAAAAATATGTAACGTTTATACATGAAATATATTTATATATAATATCAAATAAATAAATAAATATGCATATATACAGTGGGGCAAAAAAGTATTTAGTCATCCACCAATTGTGCAAGTTCTCCCACTTAAACAGATGAGAGAGGCCTGTAATTTTCAGAACTATGAGAGACAAAATGGGAAAAAAAATATCACATTGTAGGGTTTTTAAAGAATTTATTTGCAAATAATGGTGGAAAATAAGTATTTGGTCAATAACAAAATTTCATCTCAATACTTTGTTATATACACTTTGTTGGCAATGACAGAGGTCAAATGTTTTCTGCAAGTCTTCACAAGGTTTTCACACACTGTTGCTGGTAGTTTTGCCTATTCCTCCACGCAGATCTCCTCTAGAGCAGTAATGTTTTGGGGCTGTAGCTGGGCAACATGGATTTTCAACTCCCTCCAAAGATTTTTCTATGGGGTTGAGATCTGGAGACTGGCTGGGCCACTCCAGGACCTTGAAATGATTCTTATGAAGCCACTCCTTCGTTGCCCGGGCGGTGTGTTTGGGATCATTGTCATGCTGAAAGACCCAGCCACGTTTCTTCAATGCCCTTGCTGATGGAAGGAGGTTTTCACTCAAAATCTCACAATACATGGCTCTATTCATTCTTTCGTTTACACAGATCAGTCATCCTGGTCCCTTTACAGAAAAACAGCCCTAAAGCATGATGTTTCCACCCCCATGCTTCACAGTAGGTATGGTGTTCTTTGGATGCAACTCCGCATTCTGTTGAGCAAGTTGAGTTTTTACCAAAAAGTTCTATTTTGGTTTCATCTGACCATATGACATTCTCAGAGTTCTCTTCTGGATCATCCAAATGCTCTCTACCAAACCTCAGATGGGCCAAGACATGTACTGGCGTAAGCAGGGGACACATCTGGCAGTACAGGATTTGAGTCCCTGGCGGCGCAGTGTGTTACTGATGGTAGCCTTTGTTACTTTGTTCCCTGCTCTCTGCAGGTCATTCACTAGGTCCCCCCATGTGGTTCTGGGATTTTTGCTCACAGTTCTTGTGATCATTTTGACCCCACGAGGTGAGATCTTGTGTGGAGCCCCAGATCGAGGGAGATTATCAGTGGTCTTGTATGTCTTCCATTTTCCATTAATTGCTCCCACAGTTGATTTCTTCACACCAAGCTGCTTACCTATTGCAGATTCAGTCTTCACAGCCTGGTGCAGGTCTACAATTTTGTTTCTGGTGTCCTTTGACAGCTCTTTGGTCTTGTTGTGTCTTTTATACTAATAACAAGTTCAAATAGATGCCATTTATACAGTAAAGTGGAGCGTCAGAAGTAGAACTGTGAGAGCCAGAAATGCTTGTTTGTAGGTGACCAAATACTTATTTTACAGAGGAATTGACCAATTAATTCATTAAACCTATGAAAATTACAGGCCTCTCACATCTTTTGTGGGGGAGTGGGAGAACTTGCACAATTGGTGGCTGACCAAATACTTTTTTGCCCCACTGTACGTATATATACATACATATACACATATACATATATATACACATACATGTAAATATTTTCAAAATATATGCTGTATGTGTGTATTTACATATAAACAATATATATACACAATACACACACACACACTTCAGTTTGTAGTTTCTGGACAACTAGTTGTCTGTCACGTCATACACTGTGGGAGAGACCAGCTCTGCCACACAAACGCGCGTCTATCATGCGCTGCGTGCTTTCATGTATGTTTTCGGTAACTTACAGTAAAGGAGAAATAAGCTGCGTTTTATCCCATCAGTTTTCCACTGTCAGTTTTGTGTTCTGCGCGCAATGCGTGATTCAAATGCTCTGCTCTCCACCCAAATTTAAAAGCTGTTAAAATAAAAAAAAAATAAAATGTCAGATTCACACTGTAAACATGTCTGCGTGTTAAAATCATGATTAAAATCGAAATCGCAATATTGTTCAAGAAAATCATGATTTTGTCCCTATCGCACAGCCCTAGTCTGAACCACAGTACATTACATTTGAGCACCACCATGAGTACTAACACCAGATGTTTATTACAGCAGTAGGTAACTAGAATGAGAAGACACAAATTTCACTGTAATATAGGCATTCACTTTTTGTGAATTTGCCACTGTGAGATACGCTTCAATATAAGTATTTCTTCCTTGAAGACAGCCGCTATGAGAAATGCAATAAACTACAATATATATGTCCAACCAAGAGTATGCAAATTAAAGTGAATTGGAAAGGCACCATCCCCACTGTGAAGCATGGTGATGGCAGAATCATGCTGTGGGGATGTGTCTCTACATCAGGCCCTGGAGGACTCGTGAGGTGGATGGCTGAAATAAATGTAGCAAAACACAGGGAAATCCTGGAGAAAAACCCTGACGGAGTTAATAAAACACCTGCGACTTGGAAGAAGATTTGCTATCCAGCAAGACAATGACCCAAAGCATAAAGCCAGTGCTTCACCAGGATGGCTTAAAAACAACAATAATATCCTGGAGTGGCCAAATCCACAGTCCAGATTGCAAGCCAACGGAGAATTTATGAGTGTGCTTGAAAAAGCCTGTACACTCATGATCTCCATGCAACCGGACAAATCCAGAATAGTTTTACAAAGAAGAATTGTGAAAAAAAATTACAATGGCCAGATGTGGAAACAGATACAGAGGCGCAGTATAGTTACAAACTCGAGGCTCAAGCGGCCTCAGATGTGGTTTACGTCAAACTAAATTCTGAACATAAAAATGGACTGAGAACTGCCCCCAAACCTCCTTAAAATTAATGCCTTTATTAGCACGCTGACAACAAAAGAATTTCTTAGTTTCCTACATGCCGCTCTAAGATGCAATACAGCAGCAAATGAAACATTCACTAGTCCATTACCACAGTCACTCTGCCCTCAGTCCAATGCCCCCACATTCATAATTCACACTTTTATGCACTTTTCTTGTACAAGGTGTTGGCTTTTTTTGAATACTAAAGGTGAGTTTCTGCTGCACAGACATTCTAGTGCAAGCGGCTTTCTTGTCACTTCAGTTTAATCAATGTATTCTTAAAGGAGCAGTATGTAAGAAATTTATTGTCATAAAATAATCATAAAATGTCTCTGTTATGTTCAACAGGCATTAAGAAAACATGTTAATTAAAAGTACTCATATCACTGAC
>JAUCMS010000019.1:7709787-7722128 GCA_032357445.1 Enteromius radiatus | reverse complement strand
AGCTCTGAGTCGTCTCCCCCCTGGACCAACTGGATCCCCCCCCCCCCCCCAATAGCACTGCCAGCATTAATCTCCTAAATGATCCCGCCAGGAGGAGGATCAATACTCATTTACAGAGACGTGGCCTGATCCCTTAATGTAGAGCAGTGAGGATAGCTTTCTATGCCCCCCCCCCAACTCATGTTGCTGTCTCTCCTTCTATCTTGTCTCTTCCTTTCGCACTCTTTCTTCCTGTCTTCAATGGCCTATTCCTTCTCTTCCTCTTCAGCCCACTGAAAGGAAAAGGTAAATGAGATTGGAATAGGTAACAGGTGAAGAAATGGACGTACAATGGAAAAACGACCGGATAAATTGCTTGTAGTATGAGGTCAGTCGCTTTAATGAAAAATAAAACCTGCGTTGATGAAGTCACCACACCGCTCCTGTTAAACTGCCACCCTCATTTGGATTGAAACCAGCAGCTCTTGGACTGCAGATATTGTTGGGTTTTAATTTTGTCCTGCTGGGTGGTCCCGTCACCAGGAATAGAGGCTACTGGCTTTCAGACTGCTATTTTAATAGCATAGTGACTGAGCGCTATTATACCATTTTAATATTTGCAGTAGCATTATTTTTACTCTTTGTTTTCCATCGTTGCAAGAAAATATGACTTCATGTCGAAATAGCGGCATCCAAGGAAAATGGGAATAGACCGGACTTTCCACAGAATAATGGCCCGTCTTTTTCCAGTCGGTTAGCACCAGCAGAGAGAAAGCGCGTGTGTGGTTTTCAAAACGCCTCATCATTGATCTCTGATGAAGCCTGCCCTTCACTGAAATGCTTTTCTTCTTTTTCTTTTTCCCTTAGCCAGGGAACGTCTGTTTTTCACCTTCACTCTGTTTCTGAGCTTGCCCGTCAGCCAGCCTGCTGGACCATAGTGGCACCTGGAGCCAACTCAGCTGGACAGCTGCTCTGGTCGCTGGCACACTGGGAGAATATAACTGGTGCCTGGTCAAAGACAAGCTAAACCATGAAATAATATTTTGCCGTTTCGCTATTCCAAGTCCTCACTAAGTCAGCACTTTCTCAGAGGCTTCTTTCGGGACGGGACCACGTACCAGCGAAATTCCAAGTGAATGTTCAGAAGAATGATATCCGTTTAATCCCACCAGAAGCCGCTTACCTCACTTCTTCCAAAAATGTTCTTTCTGAAACTCTACCTCAGCTCTCAGTTATTGCAATGGTTATGACCAGTAGGGGAACATAGCTCAAACCCCTTCATTATGGACAGGCAAACCTGTCCACCCTTTTCCACATCGCTCTTTTCCATTAGCTATATGCAGCATGTGAATAAATATATATAGGAAGGCAGAGAGCCGAATGCTAACTCTCTTAACGAGATTCTATGGACATTAATGCTATTATTATCTGTTACTCTGTAAATCCTCTGCACAGCCACAGAGCACTTTGTCCTGTTGAATAATTCACTGTCAGCAGCCATAGGCAGAGCGAACTGGCTTAATGATGAAGGGACAGGCACCTTACTCAGCTCTGTCTGTTGTCTGTTTGATGAAGTGAAAGAGGCCATGGGTTGGAGAGGGTTAGACAGATGACACGGAGGGTATTTGAGGCTACTACCAGGGGCATTTCTAAACTAATGTTGGGATTTTCTCTGCAAAGATTCCTCTATGTACTTAGAGGATATTGCTTTCAACACACAGCTAGTCTTTTCTCTAAACATTCAAAATGAAATTGCCCTGTCATTTGTCTCCTAACCATTGTTTCATTTCCCTTTCCACTTCCTGTTCTCATGACCATAGCTCACCTGTAAAGTGTTTGCAGATTTGATTAAACATAGATGGCTTTGGAATGTTTAAGAAGGTCATAGTTCTTTTCGGACCTCATTATCTGGGTTGCTTTATGGAAACAGTTGAAATGCAAGATGACAAAAATGGCAATACTGTTATTGTACCCAATCTCATGTTGTTTGAAACCTGTTGGGCTTTATTTCTACTGAAGTTAAGAGTTTGTGAGGAAAATAGTAAATTGTTGAATAATTGTTGAAATCTGTTGATCTAATGTTAACTTATTTACTAATTATTCATTTACTTAACAATAATGATTTTCTGATCTGTTTAATTAAATCAAAAATTAATCAGTTGATCCGATTATGAATCACAAATGAATCAACTAATATGATTAACTGGCTGATGGAAAGATGCGTTCTTCTAAGGATGCATATCTAAGCTGCATAAATCTCCACTGAAGGGCATCACTGTTGCATTTTTTGTCTTTGTGCCCTTCATTTGGCATTGTTTCAAAAGGATACATCAGGTGTATCCTTACTTCAATCACCTTTGCACACATTCCAATTCACAAAAAATGACTGAGCTAAAAATGAATCAACACTGAGCTTGTTCAGTTTTATTATTTTATTAAAGATAAGGTTGTTAAGGCATTTTGTTTGGTTATGAATGAATCACATAATTTAATATAACATTTTATGACATAGCCATACACACTTACTCTCACTTTTAATTTCCGAGAGAGCTTTGAAAGCCTCGAAGCCTCAGAAGGACTGGTCTAGGAAGTAAATTACATAATTTTCATTTTCCGGTAGTACTTAAAGAGCAATAGAGGATGGATTTATTGTTTAATTTTACAGTTATTATCTTGAATATGTTTCTTACATATAGGTTTATGCAACATGCTTTGATTAGCAACATATCATTATGAGATTATATAGTGTCTTCACTCAATCAATGCAGACTGTACACTGCAGACTAAGTAAACCACACCCAGCTGAGGTCTGACAGAAACCTGATAGTCATCAGGTACAAGAATAGCGCTACCCGCCACTGCTGCAGCACTCGCTTTTGTGACCTGTAACAGAGAACGGCAGACCTTCAGATGGTACCATGTTGGTGCTTCAGTCCAATGTGTCCTTGTGCTCAAAGTCACATAAATGCACTAGCTCATGTTTTGGCTGCTGCATTCAAATGTATGTATCATGTTTTTTCATTGGCTTAAAACACATCTTTGAGATGCTAACTAAACTCATAATATTAAACATTTCTCATACATCTAACTTTTGTCTGGCCTTCAGTTCCTTTTTAGTTGGTGTCAGTTGGTCTTTCTCTCTCTCTTTCTCTCGCGCATTCTCTCTGTAGTCAGAGTCAGAGGAGTAAACATCCCTGGGGAACAGCAAGCTCTTTCTTTGGGTGGAGGACTGAATCATTGCAGTGAGGGTCCCATGATCCTCTCTGTGCCTTGGGACACACACTGCATTCCTTCTTCCTACTTAGTCGCACACACTCAAACACATATTTCCTTCATACTTTAAGTTAATATGAATATACAGACCCTCCTACTACAACACATATCTAGATACATTTGTGGCAGTAAACATTAGACAAATAGCATTAGACCTTGTGTCACAGTTATTAAGTAAACTGACAAATCTTTTGCCAACATGAAGAACTGTGAAGTGCATTAGATATGCTTATTTCACTAAAGTGTTTATTCCGTTACAATTAGACATGCACTCTTTAATGACAGACTTTTCTTTTTTTTAAACAACAACCCAGCTGCATCAGCCATTGATAACATCAGTCATGTCATATGATGATTAATAATTAAAAAATGAATGGCACTGCTTTGAAGTTCCAAGCATGTTCCTTTGAATTCAATATGGACTAAATAAAAACAGTTATATATTATTCAAAACTTATGGGGAAAACTGACTTCCATATAAAAGATTTAAATGATCTTGTCAGATACAGCCTTTTCGGAAATATTTGAAAATTCTATCTGAAGTTCGCTATAAGTATAGCGTATAACAAATAAGAGAAAATTGTCACAAGGACTGTAAATCACTACGGAAGTTCAAAATCAAAAGTTGAATTACAAAACCAAGTTCAATAGCAGCTTAAATAGCTAATATTAGCCTATATTGTATCTCCTCAAAATATGCGTGCAATAGAATTTGTAAAAATGACACAGACGTACAATAAAGTAAAGTTTTATAATTAAGGCTTTATGAAACAACCAACTGTATTTATTTATTATTAAGTAATGTTTCCTTTTTTTCCTATTGCTGTAAGGGGGGTAAAATAATTAAATCATATTATTTTACGGTGTCCTTGTTACAGTGTAATTATACATTTAAGTACTGAGTAATATTAATTAATTACATGTACTAAATATATGGGTAGGGTTAGGATTAGGGTTTGGTTTAGAGTTGCATGTAATTAATCATAATTTATTGTTATAAAAGTACGTACATGTAACTTATGTAACAAAGACACCGTAAAAAAAACAGTGTTACCTTAAATAGTATTATTTGATTATGTTAGATGAGAGTAGCTTACCTACGTTTACGGCAGTACATTTATTGATTTTATAAAACTACCCCTTATAAATGTTCATTAGAGTAAAAGGTGACAACTATCCAGTGCCCCCTCAATAAAAAGTTATTGTCTATTTCTTGCTGCGACTGGTTTTATGACAAGCTGCTTTCTGCCTCGTCATGAGTAAGAAAAAGTTGCAGCAAAGATTGTGTATGCGTGTGCGTGCGCCATAAACAGGTGCACGCGTCAAACTTTCCCCGCCCCCATCCTAACTGTAAAAAAACGTGTCACTCTCGATTCAGGTTAAATGTTTACCGTTGTGCTTTTCCGCGTAATGGGCTTGGAAATGTTTGTTTTGTCCAGACACTCGTGTTTCTTTTGAACTGTCAATCAGAATAGCTTTTCCTGTCTCTGTACATGCACAGGTTGATCAGTGAGCGCTTCGGAGCGCCGCAGGGAGCGTGGTGCGAGGGGCGGGAGTTGGCCAGAGACGGGGGTCTGAGCGCCAGAGAGAGAGGTATAGGAGCCAGAAGGTAATGTCGTAAAGCCGACTGTCGTAAACCAGGTGCAGGGAGGGGAGGTGGAGTAGAAGGGAGGGAGGGGAGGTGTGGGGGCGAGAGGAGGTGACTCTCCAGCAGCATTTAGACACAGCGAAAGGATCATGGCGGATGGCCCCAGGTGTAAGCGCAGAAAGCAGGCGAACCCGAGGAGGACAAACGGTGAGTAAAAACCCTTCGCTTTGCTTGGCGATGGCTGTTTTCATTCAACTCTGGACTCCGGGCCGCTGGCAGAACTTCTCGAGCCCCACAAAGTGCTGGAAAGTAGCGCCGTGTTATAGCCCCTATCTAGTGTACCGTTATACCTGCCGCGCTCGCGACTCTCTCACCGCCTAGCGGTGCACAGCGCGAGCGCGGACCGTTATACGCAGCCAGTCCCATACAAGTGACTCGCTTTTGTTTCCCCTTTTATTCTCCTTCGTCCTGAGTTCACTTTATAAAGCTTTGGGGTTTGAAAAAAAATACTCTATTCGAATCTGTTACTCGTCATTGTTAGATTTTCTTCTTTAGATTCGAGTGAAATGAAACTTATTTTCTCGCTCTAAATGTACCTGTTTGGTCCGATGCGGCTGATTTTGGTTTCACATGAATCAGTTTGAGCGATTGAAGTGGTGGAAAGGCTTTCGTAAATACGTGTTTGGGAATAGAGCGGTGGCTTGAGAGGATTTTGTTTTATTTTCGTTAATAACAAACTTTGATATATCTGCAATGGGCTGTTCCGCCTGTCTGCGTGGTAGCAGGTAGCTAGCGAGCTAGCAGAATCCTAAGAATAACCTCTGATAGTAATATATACTAAGATAATATGATAGTAGTAACGTATTTATGAATATGTTGCTTTAAATCGCCGATGTGACAGTTTGGCTTGTTTTACTATCTACTAGTCGCACTTTTGTCATGTAGCTCATAAGAAAGTGCCTGATAACAGCAGCACGCTGTTCTCTCTCTGTGTTGCTGCTGCAGTTCGCGGTGATGTTTGACAGGAAAGTTTCTTCTTGAACTCCGATCGAAGTTTACAAAGCAAAAAATAAGGGTGTGTTTATGTAACAGTCCTGCCAGTCTAGGCGTCCCTGCGGGTTCAGGCTCTCGGAGAGCTCTGGAGCACGATGCCAGTTAAAGCAACCTGTTTGTGCAGCCAGCCTGCCACATTTCTAGTTGGGTGGTAACGCTGAAGAGAAAAGGAAAGGAATCTGAAGGGCTGTCTGCTGCTAGAACAACTGCTGCAGCCTATATAAGGAATGCGTATACATCCCGAGCAGCGCAGAGAATCCTGATAAATCGCGCTGCTGCAGCTGGACTTACTACACTGA
The DNA here is from genome assembly GCA_032357445.1 of Enteromius radiatus. Classification (NCBI taxonomy): domain Eukaryota; kingdom Metazoa; phylum Chordata; class Actinopteri; order Cypriniformes; family Cyprinidae; genus Enteromius; species Enteromius radiatus. The sequence continues at coordinate 7,715,936 of JAUCMS010000019.1, read as the reverse complement.
CAGTTTATTTGTTTTGGGGACTTTATGCATCCGCTTTGTAATGCACGTCCGTAACTGTGTTGGTCTCAGGTTTATGTGTGGTAGATCGTGCACGCGATTTGTTCTTTTGTATTCTAACGATTTCTCCGGCAAGCTGCTTCCAGAGGAATAGATGTGAGCCTGAGTAATTTTACGAAGGTAATCGATAGCGAGAAACGCGAGGCGTGCTTTACTTCTCGCTTGCGCGCGTGAGATAGGGAATATAAACTTGAAAACACGTCCAGAAAATTTTTATTCGTCCAGACTCGGTCTCTTTATATCAAAAGTACACAGTTTTTCGCTTCTTTGGGTCATCTGTTGTATTAAGTGTCTATTTTGTGAAGAGATGAGTGAAGAAAGACACTTTTCCTCAGGCTGACGCCATGCGCGCGCCATGTAGCGGATCTCGCAGCGCGCGCGCGTGTGTGTGTGTGTGTGTGTGAGCGACCTGTAAATATGTGCTTACCTGATCGGAGGGAAGGACAAAAATGTCACTTAGGTTTTTCGTAAATGCTATTTGACCATCTCGCTATTGTTTTTTGCTACCTGAACTTGCTGACAAGGAAGGAGTCTTTCTTTTTCTCTCTCTGAGATACATTGTCTCATTTTGAAAGCAGACGGGAGGCGTTTCTCGTGCGTTGCAGCAAATGTCAACTTGTGCAGGTATAAAAAAGATGTATGTGTAGTGTTTTTCGCATGCCTTCTCACTCTCAACTGCTGTTGTCGTTTGTTTTAAACTGCAGGAGGGATGGGTGCCTGTTATCATTCGGCTTTCTATAGCGCTTACTCTTAAAAGCATCGCTACAGTGCAAAGAGCATCCTCGGTACTTATAGGTGCTGGAGCATCGCTCATGATCTTTTTTTTTTCATGCGGTAAAAGCATAGGCGTGTTCTGAAATTGTTTTGAAACCTACAATGATTTTACACCGTGAGGTTTAAGGGTCATTTTGCAGCGCTTTTCTGCGGTGTTGGGTTGATATAAGTGCTTTGTCATAGGGCGTTTGGCACTGCTCACCGCACTGCAGGTATCTGAACGCGGAGACGCACCTGAGCCGTGCAACAGCACCTGCTTGTGCTTATTTTATCATATGAACACCTCCGGATATAGCTTTTGAAGACGTTACGTCATTTCATTTTAAACTCAGTCCTTCTGTGTTAAATAAAGTTTGTTTTATCATTTTATTCATCTTAATCATGTAGCGCCACATGCATTTAAGTTTGCTCTTCTATGAACGCTCGCAGACGCTTTATGCGTCATGACCGTTCATGAAGACTGACCCAGGAGCGCTCCCTGTGCGTGATGAACGTTCCTTGCGTCATTAACATACGCCCCTCCCCCTCCGTGCCGCCGTGAGGAGTGTTGATCAGACCGTGCATAATTGGAATGTGGCCGCCTGAGTGCTTCGCCGTTTGGTGTAAAGGCCAACGGTAAATGTTCACTGGAGGCAAACTGTCTTCTAGATGGATTCACCTTGTGTTTACCAGACGTACCTTCACTTTAATTACCATAATCAAGATGAATGGAATGTTTTTCATTTCAACTCACTTACTTTACTATTTTGAATCAGCCACAGAAGGCTTAAACACTATAAAGTATCTTGTAAAGTTATGTGATATTAATAGCAATAAACTGTTTGTTCATAACATCTTCAGCTCCGATTATAATTTGCACAACCTTCACCGACTTAACAATCACACGTAATTAAAATCTCCCCCTTAGGCCTTCTATGATTGTGGCTTTTATCAGAAGGCCTAATTGTTGCCATTGCTGTCAGTTTGCAGCAATGAGACAGTTACACATACATTTATTCTTTAAAATGCAAATGCAAACAAAAGTAGCTGTGATTAGAAACATTAATATTTACCAAACACTTTTTTCTCTTTCATGTTGAAAGTTCATCCCAACATGGTAACTCGTGTGTCAAATATTCAAAAAGTTCCCATTTTCATATGAAATCTCATTAAGGCAACATTATTTGTTTAAGAACTGTATTTTTCTTATTTTTTATGATGCTCTTAACTGGTCACATGAATTGCATTTACAGATTAGTGTCGAAGCAGTAAATATGGCAATACCTATACCATTTTACTATTCTTTTTTTTTTTTTTTTGGCTATCAATAAAATGTTCTTGACTCACACTTATGAGTCATATCGCAGTAACATAGCCTATTTTCTTTTGGAGCATTGGTAAAGGTTACAGTGGTTTCTACACAGGGGCTGAGGGGGGAGGTAAAACGATGAAGCTTTTACAAGACGCTTTGAGCATGTGACAGCAGCACTTCACCATCAGGTGAAAAATCTGTGACTTGCCTGTTGCTTTGACTAAAGGCAGGGTGTTAACCCCAAGATGAGCTGTTGGGCAGGTGAAGAATGTTTTACAAGCTAGAGAATTCATTAGTTCTCTTTGACTTTTTACCCTGTAGACCTGACAGATTGGCTTACCCTGAAAAAGCTAAATTCTATAGATATAAAGGGAAAAATAATGTTTTTTCATCATTGAAAGGCTGTAGTTAGTTCTTGAAGCCAAGGAAACAACCCACAGATTTGGACTCTCCGTCTTGGATTGGAATGCTAAATAGTCAACAGTTTTTCAGAGTATTTAAAGCTGTCTCAGGTGAAGTTATCTGCAGAATGCGAGGAAGGTGAACTGTGTCTAAACATTTCGAAGCTGTGTGGCTGTGCTGTGCAGCCTTAATCAATCTTATTTAAAAACACACCTTGCTTATATCACCAACAGCTCCAAAGGCCAACAGAGAGCATCTCAAGTATGTCACTTCTGAATCATACGTATTCCCAAAACACTTCTATTGATAGAGCAAAGAAGATGCATGAACTGTGTGTCTTTTTTCACCTTTGGGACATGGGACTGGTTCTAACGGCGTTCCCAGCCACTTGGGGTTCTTGTGGCACGTAACATGAAGGCGATCAGGGGCTTGAGCTGTAAACGTGAAGGTGCTAATAGCCCGCAAGACGACAGGTGTTGTTCACAGGGCAGCTCTCCTTCTGTCCCTTCCTCCTTTGGCTCTCTCCGAGAGTACTGGAGGGCAATTTGAAACCTCCCAGTTTGGGAATAGAGGAATGTGGCTGACCGGTATTAGCATGGCTAAGAAAATAAACATGGCAGCGGCTGTTGGGCGTGCTGTGCTTTGTAGTGGCTTTTTAAAATGGAGGTTACATTTCAAAAGAACCTTTTTTATTCCGATTCATTTTAGGGGGAAGGATTTACACCTCTGAAATGAGCAGAACCCGCAAAGTTTTACCCAACTGCATTTATACAAATACACCCAATGAATGAAGAGAAATATTTAGCTTGTTTACTGTCATTACCTTTGGAGAGCTATGGCCAACGTCAAGCTACTGCCAGCTCTGTGATAAAATGGGTGTAGCGGAATTTATTTGGCTGATAAAACTTTAATTACTGCGCTGGGCTATTTCCACACCCCATAGCAGACCTTCTAGGGGTTTAAAGCAATAAACACACATGCTTGTTTTTCTCTTACTCATGCACATTAAGGTGACACTTTATAGTTAGGAAATTGTGCAGTATTTTTAAAACGCGTTTGTTTTTCTGTAGGTATATGTGAGTTAGGAGGACCGCTTTTCTGCGGGACTGGCTGCTAGGGCATTTTAAAAGCCATCTGCTAACATTTAGGGTCTCTCCCTGGTGCGCGAGGTTCAGCCGAGAAGGAAATATTCATTTATCCAACGTGCTTTCGTTGACTTCCTCCAAGAGTCCATCTGAAATGCTCTCTCCTCTCTTCTCCGTCCTGCTCCTCTACTCTCCTCTTTTGACCCTTTCTCTAAGACACAGTAGCAGGGTGATGTTTAGTGACCTCTGCCATGGGCGCCCATGCATTGCCTCAAGTATGACTTCACTTTCCCCCCCCTGTGCCATTGTGAGGCGTCCAGCGTAACAAATTGGCTGTGTGTTAAAGCCCCCAACACACACACACTCACAAATACACACTCTGTGAATAGATCTCTAGGTAACAAAGCTCAGAAGCAGCCCTTGTTTTTTTCGTCTTACCCCCATTCCCTTTCAGTTTGCCCCCCGTGTGGAGGTCACATGGGGGAGGGATTTGTTGAAGATGGGGGTCAGTGTTTTGGAGGCCTGCTGAGGTGACAGTGAAGGACTGTTGTAAACTGGCAAGATAGCTCCTCTTCTCTCCCTTCCTGTGCTTTGCATAACAAACATGGCTTCCTTCTTGTCAAGGGCTGGTGTGTGAATGTGTTTAAGCACGTGAAAAACACTGTATGTGACTGAGAACTTGTAGACAGAGCGTGGTGGTGCATTTCTATTTGATTGAGGTCCAGTTTGTGCTTTCTCTTTCGTTGAACACATTTGCTCGCTTTTATTTAGAAGGGTCAGAGAAGGAAATTGGCCCTTTTGTTTTGTTGATTAGGTGAATGAAAAGGACAGAAAGGGAAATGGGACTCAATTATAGGCTATAGTGATAGCCACTCAGGCCACTCATGACAATACACACAGCATAGCATAACATGCACAACTACACATGTAAAGTCACTTACACTATACCCTTCAAAAATTTGGCATCTGTAAGACTTTTTTTTTCTAGAAAGAAATGCTCTCCAAGGCTGCATATATTTGAACAAAAACAGTAATATTGTAAAGCATTATTACAAAAATGTAAATACCTTGAAATTATTTATTTTAAAATTTAAATGCAAAAAAATAAGATTTGGTTAGACTGCATTAGATTAACATTGTTGAATAATATTTTCCCATGCATGTACAGCGTTGGTTACGCAAGCAAAAAATTAGTTTCAGAGGTTGAAAAGGTTAAAAAAAAGAAATAAATATAGTATAACATGCACTGGTGAATTATTTTCCTAATCACTATGCATATTTATAGTAAAAAGTTACTTTTTTCCCCCATTTTGTCTAAGAAGGATTCTTAATGGAATCATCCTCCATCCCGTAAAGAACTGAAATCCGTGCACGGTTCATTTCAGGTGCTGCTTAATTCCTGCGGCCCTGTCCAAATGTGGCTCTCAGCAAACAGCCCTCCAAAACATCTCTGTGCTTTTACAAACGGTGGATTAATGATCAGGCCGGTCACTGGTCCCACGGAAGGAGAGGAAGCATTACTCCTAAAGAAAAACCTTCTCTTTATTTCTGTCTCCTTCATCTCTCCCTCATTTTCATTCTCCTCAGAAGAGCCCAGGTTTCATGAACCCCCTTTTTAGGCGTGCACAGTTGTACTTTATTGGTTGGTTTGTGTGTGTATTTGTGTGTGTCCGTGTGTGTGTGCATGCTTAAGTGAGCTATTGTGTTTTAAAGCTTCAGCGAGGGGGAGAAAAGGGGTTTTGCTACCTATGCAGCGGGCCACTATCGGGCATAGAGGGGCTTAGCGGCAGAAGAAAAGGACTATTGAAAGAGTGCGGAGAGGGAGGGAACACTCTTTCTCCCGCTGCCTGTGGGAAACTACTGCCCATGCGGAGACACTCATTTGCATATGACCCATTCTCCTCCGAGAGGAAGATGAGATGTGGAGGAATCCTTGTCTCTCTGCGTGTCAGTGTGTAGGTGGAGCGTTTGACACTTGTGATGGAGAGGTGTGATGGAGGAACAAGTGTTACAGCGAATGGGTGTCAACAGCGCTGGTCCGTGGACTAAAATATCCTAAAGGTGTTTGGATGATGAGGAGAGACACGTACACACTAGTGGTCAAAAACACATCTCAGTAACACCTACTGAGTTCCGCTTTGATACCATATGATAAATTCATATTATACACCACTTTATGTATACCCTTCCCTCATCCTCTACATAAAAACAAGCTTGTTTGTAGAATGAAAAGACAAATACAATATACATATGTACTAGCTTGTTTCTATTTAAATTATCGCATATTTAAACATTTACTCTATTTTACATATAGTCATTTAACATGAACTTACAGTTAGACTAATAATTTAATAATGCTGTTGAATGAAAACTCAAGCAAATCTACGTAAAAACAAGTGCTGCATCCAAAATAAAAATTTTGTTTACTTAATACTTGTGTATGTGCTTTGTATATTTATTAATTATATATATATATATTAGAGCTGTCAAATGATTAATCGCGATTAATCGCATCCAAAATAAAAGTTTTTCTTAACATA
>JAUCMS010000019.1:7680254-7709687 GCA_032357445.1 Enteromius radiatus | reverse complement strand
ATATATACATGCATGTGTTTGTATTTATATATACTTAATAAATATACACAGTATATACAAATATATTATGTAAAGAACAACTTTTATTTTGGATTCGATTAATCGCGATTAATCGTTTGACAGCACTAATATATATATATATATATATATATATATATATAAATGCAAACTCATACAGTATATAGTTTGAAAATGTTTACATGTATTTAAATGTATATATTTATATAATTTATATTATATATAGAGAGAGAAATATTACATACTCTAAAAGAGTTTTTTATTATTAAAAATATATTAAAAAATTATAAATTCTCTGTTATTAAATAAAATCAATTAAATAAATATATATTTATAATATATACATATATTTATTAAATGTTTATTTATGTAAAACTAAAAATAATTAATAAAAAATAAAATAAAAATAAATGTTTATTTAAAAAAAATAATAATTCAATAAATATAAGTTTTTTTTCTTTAATGAATTTAATTAAGTTTAGACCATTTATACACTTTATATTAGAGTAACATGAATGTAATAACATCAGACATCATTTTAATATCCGTCCATTATTGAAACAAACCACACATTTACTTATCAAACAGGATTTTCACAAAGGGAAACTTTGTTCATTTACACCATTCTGCAGACAATTTCGTCTTCACGGTATAGTAAAGTAAACCCACACACTAGCACACTTACAGCTCAGTCCTGGAATAGCAACAGCCAGTTAGGATCATTCACAAGTATTGTGCTGTCTGGACACAGCAGCACACATTCCACAATGAGTGTGTGTGTTTCCTATCAGTCTTATTTTTCTGCTGTATGTCACTGTGTTGTGTTGATCTCGTCTAATAGAGTGTGTATGAAATAGATTCTCTGGAGATAAACACTTCTCCGCAGATCTCTTGTCAGTGTGAGTCATATGAACAGGTGTGTGAGGTGTATGACCTCATCTAATACAATCATCTATCTCAACGTGTGTGTGTGTGTGTGTGTGTGTGTGCAGGCATGGGGGGAAGGTCGCTGCCACATCACACAGGAAATTAAGACTTCACCCCCTCCTTCTCCACTCCTTTATTCATTGGGGATATTATGTTTGTGTGTACACCTGTCCAAAAGACTCCGATCGGAGCCTGACAACTTAAGTGGCTTGCTCTTCAGGGATAAGTCTACGAGTTTGTGTCTATGAGCGTATGCACCTGTTAGGGTTTCTTCATTGCACCTGAGAATATGAGTGCTCATAATTGGCTTGTGTGGGGGGTAATTTTGTGTGTCTGTTGTGCTGATATGTTTATTGTTTTTAATAATATGAGTTGGGACATCTCTTAAGGGCCAGGAGAGTCATTGGCATCTCTCCGTCTCTCTCTCTTTCATGCATCTCCTGGCCTTAATCCTAAAGTTTGTGTTGAACTGTTTACACAATATAGGCCTGCTGGACTTTTCCTGGACTCTGTTTTCAGTAGATTGTGGTGTAATCTAGCAGTTAAAGATCTTGGCTCCTAACCAAAAGGTTGCAAGCTCAAATCCCCAAGGAACGATCCATGAACGAGCACTATTGTGCTCTGGAGCGAGCCACTTAACCTTAGGTTTCTCCAGGAGGATTGCTCCTGTAACTGAACGTGCAATTACAGCGGTTTTCAAAGTTTCTGATGCCAAGGAGAAGCCCTAAATATGATGATCCCCTAAATGCAGTTATATATTTTGATGAATGGGCTGTCATACTTGAGAAAACGTCTACAACAAATATCATTTTTGCTTTTCCACTTGTTTCAATTGCAAAAGTTAAAACAATCTATGATACCGTACTGTTTCTATGACTTTCTAAAAGAGGAAATTTTTTTTTTTAACGATTAATTACAAATTTGTCTTCAGTCTTATTAGAAACAACCAGTTCTCTGTAAAAATGGCAAAGGAAACATTAAATTAAAAAAGAAAAGAAAATATTAAAAAACATTTCTATATTTAATATTTAATAACTGTAGAAACACATCATAGTCTATGAAAAGGGTCCATAAAAACCCACTTACTATTAAAAATAATAATAAATTGAGTTATGAATTATTGAATTATGCATAATTATATGCAACTAACCCTAAAGCAAAATTCTCATTCTAACCCTAACCATAGTTAATAATATTACTCAGCATATAAATATAATTATTATAGTAACTAGTAACAAGGGTGCCATAAAATTAATTGTAACCAAAAATGTTATACATATACATGACAACAAAATCTAATAATTGTTTCTGAAATTATGTTAGAATTGTTACTGTACTAAAACAAATTGTTAACATTTTTACCTGAAAAATATTTGTTATGTTATTTTTTTTTTTTTACTTTTTAGTGTAACTGAGTGTAACAATTTTGGGGAGAAAAATAGTTTAGACTCTCACAGCAACAGGTATGAAATCTGTCAGGTTATCAGGTTATAGGAATAGAAATAAACAAACAAAAAGCTGAAGCTTTAACATGGTGTAATTTTATTTTGTCCTGTTCAGAGCGTAATATGGACACAGCAAAGGATGAGCAATGGAAGTCTTATCACCGCCCAGAGTGTTTTTCTTATCTTCCCCCCCGTGTATAAGGAACCTCCGCTAAAAAACGAAAGGCTGTATTTTTCATTTCTTTAATCTTACCAGCTTCACGCTCACATCCAATCCCATCATCCCCATATTGCATCCATAATAGGCAACAACCTGCAATATCTCCTGATTGATCCACGAGGCACGGCAGTCTCTTCAGCACAGAAACAGCTCCTAAAGAGCATCAACACACCTTCAGCCGTCATCGTTTCTTTTTCAGCATTTGCAGCCCTGTTGCATCAGAAAGCCAAATTACAGCTAGAAGTAATGCATCCTCATTTAATGCTTTCAGCCCTTATCGCATCAAAACAATGCTAAGAAGATAATGATGAATATGCCGTATACTTTTATCAGCTCGTAGGCTCGCATGGCCTTATGAATACGGCTCTTATGCCGGCGAGCGGCTGCACTGATAAGGTGATCTATCATAGTGATGTATGAAATGTCAGGGATGCTGGGAGGCAGCATGAGATCTCTGTTCTCTGAGGTTCTGAGGAGCTCTGCAAGGCTTTGATGCGTTATGATTTGAGGGGGTACTTGTTGTAATGCATCTCTATCCATGGCCCCCTGGAGATCTCTCTGTTTGTGTGTGTGTGTGTGTGTGTGTGTCCTTGTCCATCTGAACTCCCTAGAGAAGTGATTGTATAAGTAGGATGTTAGGTCATATTATGAGTGTGTATTAGTCACGTTGTGAAAGGCTTTCCGCCAGAGCAACCGTCAAGACTGGTAAACATCTAGAAATATGCGATGGGGAAAAAGTGTAGCCTTTGCAAGAAATAGAAAAAATGCTGAATTGACCATATATAGGCCATTCTACAGAACTGGTGCAAATAGCTGTCCCACAACCAAAAAACGTATTTAAAAAGCATTTAATTATTCAAATCTTAAATGTTTATTAAGATCCTTATTGAAACTTAATGAAGTAATTTACTTTAAAAAATTGTATTTAAAAATATATTTAAAATCTCTAGATATAAGCAAAATCTTAATTGGTCAATAAAACCCTTCTAATTAAATTATTATTACTGTGTTTCGGTATAGTGACAAATTTGGGGAGAGGACAAATATTCCAAAAACTTCTGAAAATACAATATGAAATAAAATACAAATACAATATGAGAATTTATATATACATTTTTACATATAAGTGTTCTGCATTTTGTTAATGTGATGTTATTACAGTCTGTTGTACGTGAGATGTTGTCACCCCAATTAAAATGTTTCTTAGGGGTCTATCCGATCTCTTAGCGAGCATTAAACATGCCTGTGTGTGTGTGTGTGTGTTGCTAGAAAGGCTTGTCATGTAATGATAAATATGTTTAAGCGGTGTTTAGTAAACTGTTTGTTTCTGCTCTCCAGCTCCATATGTTTGCCTCAGGTCCCAGGTTTCCTCTGATGTCATCTGTCCATGTGCTAAATGGCATCCCGGGAATTTCTCACCTCCGCTGTAGTAATAATTATCCTGGGGTCCCGTGTGAGGGGATGTCATTGCAACATTTAAAACAAGCCTAATGTGAACCAGATTTGGCTCTGCGCTCTCTCTGTACGTGATCCGTACATCTTTAAAGCGGTGATCGTTCACCTCTGCTGGAGCTGTCAGACTCCCCCACCCCTCCTCTGTCTGTCTGCACCTGGCACCTGATGGTATCACAGCCTCCCACTGCATGTTACAGCCAATCACAGCGCAAGGAGTGGTATCCCTCCTGTATTTGCAGTACACAGTATTTGGCCTTGCCAAGTTTACCTGATAGTTACCTGATACTGAACTGGGGTTAGACATCAAGAGCAAATAAATGACTTGTGTAATAATCTTGCTCTGTGCCTTGACCTGATTGGTGGTTAATTTCTTGGCTTTCTGCAAATATGATGTTGGCAATCTATTTTACGATTATAATATGATGCATTTCTTATGAATTGATTGGATTGACACAGAGCAGTGTATTGCATTGGGATTAAAGATTACAAGGATTTTGTATTTGGAATAACATACCAACCATGTGTAGTAAGACCGAAAGTGTGCAATCAGACAGTAAATAAGGTTAATTTGGATTTTGTGTTGATTTTAAGGATGTGTTTTTGGTCCACTTTAGTGGGAGTGGATTCATCCAGCAGATGCTGCAGCATTCAGGTGCTAATGTGTTTTTTTGCTAATGTGTGTTAGCTGTGCTGGCAATGATGCTCTCTGTCCAAACTGGCAGATTAAAGTCCACCTGTCCTGATTCAGGTGTTTGCAGTCAAAACAAACGCTGACCTTGCCATGTTCACCTGTAGGCTGTGTTTACCTGGTTACAACACTGACGAAGTGATGACTGAACTTGCGTCCAGATATCGGCAACAAATAGGAAAGTTACTCATCTATGTATTTTTTTTCCCTATGTTTGCACTTCACACGAGGCACATGTTTATCTCTGTTTTCATTTTAGAATTGATTTAAATTTGTTATTAGTAGTAGCAGCTTCAGTAACACAGTATGTGACCCTGGAGCACAAAACCAGTCAGAAGTAGCACGGGTATATTTGTAGCAATAGCCAACAATGCATTGCATGGGTCAAAATGATCTATTTTTCTTTTATGCCAAAAATCATTAGCATATGAAGTAAAGATCATGTTCCATGTAGATATTTAGAAAATGTCCTACTGTAAATGTTTCAGAACTGAATTTATGATTAGTAATATGCATTTCTAAGAACTCAATTTGGACAACTTTAAAGACGCACCCTCCGATTCCAGATTTTTTAATAGTTGTATCTCAGATTGTCCTATCCTAACAAACATACAGTATATACCTATATGGCCTATATATGACTGTGGATCAATTCGATAATCCTATTAGGTATCGTAATGAATAGAATCTTTACAGGATTTATTCATTCGGTTTCATTCTAGTTGTAGAAATCAACATCAATAATTGATCTATGAATTAATAATCAACAATAGAATAAAAAAGATGAATAAATGTAGTATACAATTTTATTCATTCCTAGTTTATAATATCTACTGCATTAATTAACTGTAATATATTTAACCTTATTGTAAAATGTGTCTTAGTTTTATTGTTTTCCAATATTCTTGAGCTCAGCTGCAAATTTATACTCAAAAACTCCCTGGGTCCACTTAACATTTTCAGCACACTTTCATAATGTGTTTGAAAACGTTGTTAGTCCTTTTTGTTCTCACAATGCTTTCACAGTTCTTCTGCAAGTCCCAGCTTCCCTGAACAAATCCACTACACTTTTTCAATGTCCTTTAATGTTCCTGGCCTCCCTTAACACTTAAATAACATAATCACAGTGCTTTCACAACATTTTCCCTGCTCTTACAGAGTACGGCAGCTGCCGCTCGACTCCCCGTCCAACTACAGCAGGTGCTGCAGGCTCACAGGAATTCCGCTACATGTCTCATAAATAACACCTGACAAAAGAGAGAGAGAGGAGACATGGTACCTTTGATGATTTGGAGCGAAAGACTTCAGCAGACATGGATTCTGAATTACTTTGCTTTAAAATACAGGGAAAAGAAACAGGTCAGTGAGGCAGAGGAAAGGAACAAGACTCTTAAAATTGTGCAAATGGAATGATGCATGAGGGTGTGTCTGCGTAGAGAAAGAGAAAAAAGAAAATGCATGACATTTGCTATGGCCAAAACCATAGGCAGCTGTCCTGCTGTCCAGTTAGCCAATGACTACACAGCAGTGTTTTTGTGTGAAGGCACCTCCTAAGGAAGCTGCTTTCAAAAAAAGCTTTCAAGTCATAGTGTCATGTCGAATTATAAAGATAGTTAATGATTAAAATACAAATTTCAAAGAAGAAAAAAAATTATATTAATGACTTGCATCACATCTTTCAAGATTGACAAAAACTACATGCATATGATTGTGGCACATACAGTGCTTTTCAGGTTTCGAGAAAGGTAAAAGGAAAGCTGAGATTGAAGATTTCCTGTGGATCACATTGTGTAGTTTCAGGAGATGTCTTGTGTTTAGTCATATGCAGAAATGTCAGAACTCACCCATATGTGAAAGAAGTATCTTAGTTTCAATATATCAGTTGCCTTTATGTGTCAGTGAGAAACAGAAAGACAGTATAGGTTCACCTTCAGACTTCATACAACCATTGAAAAAAACCCCATTGTTTTCATAATCTGCCAATTTTGTGTTTTATCATGTGTCCATTTTTCACGCTCCCTTAAATCAAGCTTTTAAGCTTGGTATTAACTGAAAGCATGGAGGTCACAAAAATAAAAGACAAATGGATGTGTTTGGTTAATGGATGCAGACGAGAACATGAAAGAGTGCTTGTGAATTCAAATCAAATAGCAGGGAGGGCATTGTTCTCTTCCCTAGGAGTTTATAATTTCATAAAAGAAAGCGGGGCGACTGTGTTAATTGCGCTGTTAAAAGCTGCTAACGTCGTCAGGAATGACATTGAATGAGTGTCTCAAAAAGTGGCGGGATAATAATTAAGAAGTGCACATTAATCAGGTTAGATTGGGCATGAATAGACATGTGTAAAGTGATTAATTGAATCATTACTGTGGCCCTCTACCCCTGTTTTGCTTTTCTCAGAGGTTATTTACAAAAGGCTGAAGTTACTGATGCTTGGACGTGGCATATTTTTAGCTAAATGAATCATTTCATCAAGTTGTCTGTAAACTCATCCTTCGCTGATGGTACCAGCTGGAATCGTACTCTGATGGGAATCATCATTTTCGCTTAAACATGAAAGCGAGTGATAGTTATTGTATTAGTTATACATAGAAATGAGGAATCAGCCATGCATGTTGATGCACATTTTGTGAAATATTATTACAATTTAAATAGCTCTTTTTTATGTAGATATAGGCCAGTTTAAAATATCATTTATTTTTGTGACGGTAAGCAGCCATTAGCCTACTTCAATCACATTATCCTTCAGAAATCATTCTAATATGCAGATTTAGAGTTCAAGATGGTGAATCGAGAAAAAAAAGGGCAGCATTTATTTAAAATAGAGACGTTTTTAGCAATGCAAAAGTCTTTGCTGTCGCTTTTGACTATTTTATTTTATAGAAAGTACAAATAACATGAAACATGTGTGTACGCTTCTTAGTGATGATGCAAACACATCATCAAACTGACTGATTCAGATGGACTAAACTCTTTTTGGCATTTTAGTAAGATTTAAATCTGGGATATTATTAAAACTGCATTGTTTCAGTGCTCTCAAGTTCACAGGTCGTTGACTACAACCATTTTATATATACTGTAAATATATGGTTCAGCCCTAGGACCCAGACATACCCTAGGCGACAAGTCTTTGAGTGACCCCCATCCAGACCAATGCAAACAAAACCAGGAAGAGACAAAGACAGATTACTTACCCAGGATGCACAGCCCCAAGGTCCTGCCCCCTCACAACAAAACAAAGTAGCAAAAAAACAACACAAAACAAACAAGGAAGTGCATGTAACTTTAGGATAAGTGTGCGATTGCTGCAGACGTGACAGCAGATTTTGACTTTTAACACTGCAGAAGTTCAATTATGATTTCGGCATTAATAGAATCAGACTGTCTTTCTCACAAACATAGTGTTGAAACCCTCCCATCACACACTGGATCTCTGTTTCATCCAATTGCTCTCACTAATACCAAAGTCTTGCAACACTGCTTTTGAGGCAACACTGTGTGCATGCCAACGAGCCTCTGTCTCCTTTTGTGCTGTTTTCAGTGACTGGCCTTATTCACGCGCCGGGATAAATAAGCCTCATTCATGACCGCTGAAAGCCTGAGTCTGCCCTCGCTGGCACAGACGGCTCCTCTGCATGTTCCTGCCTGGCATCCGCTCGCCTAAGTGGGCACTGCCAACCCAGCTAACCGTCCTGCTGTCCTGTTTGTGCTAAGACAATCAGTAAATGTGAAATCAAGCTTCAGTAAGACTTAAAGGGATAGTTCACCCAAAACTGAAAATTCAGTCATTAATTACTCACCCTCATGTTGTTGCAATCTAAGACCTTTGTTCATCTCAGTGTTCTTTTGTGTTTCAGGTTTGGAACAACATTATGGTGAGCAAATGATGACAGATTTGTATCATTTCTATGAGCTATCCCTTTAAGAATCACTGTCTATGCTGTCATTAGCCATCGCTGTGTTGCATCACTGTGTATTTGCATAGAGTTGAGTTTTGCTCAACTTTTGTCTCATAACTAATAGTTGCTAGTGTTCGTCGAATCACTGAAAAGGAATGGCTTCATCTCTCTTTGTCACTGCAGATTGCTGTTTTGTTGATTTAAAAGTCTCGTTTACTGTATATCTTCTATTTGACAAGGAAGTCAGTGTCTTCCAGAGTTTAATGTGTGTGTTATCTGAAAAGGAGAAGAGTGAACTGCTATTAAGCAATGGTTGGACAGGCAGAGGACATTAAGAAAGAGGCTAGATGAAGAAAAGGAATGAAAGGAAGAGGGCAATAGAAAGGGTGGAGAATGGGAATGCACCCATGAGATAAGCGTGTGAGACTCACATGGTTGGCCTGTGTGTGTGTGTGTGTGTGTGTTTGTGTGTCTGTGTGTGGGTGGATGATTTGGTTTGTGCATGCATTCCTAACCTCCACCTGAATGCTGACCTTACTCTGAACTGGACATGCATCTTTTTTTCTCATCAAAAAGCCTTGTTTACCCTGCACACCCAACCCACTACTGCATATTTTTTCATAGGCATTAATATTTCTCCATATTTCTGGCTTAGATGCAAAAAAAGAAAAAGCGATAAGATAAATCTAGCTCTGCTGGGACAGCAAGAACTACAGGAAAAGCACTGGTTTGATACCGGACGCTGAAGAGAATTTACTATTGTCTCTTTACCTCCACTTGTCATTTTTGTGGCATTGTGTCTCCTAAGGAACACATTTGCTGACCTTTTTCCATCCACATTTTTGGTTTCGCCATGACTACGTTTACCCCCAAAGAGCACCGTCAGAAAGTACAACACAAGCTGAAAATTGAACGGCTGACAATTAAGTTTCACCAAGCTAAAAACCTGATATATCTGGGATAATGAGAGCGATTAGGGATGCCGTTAGCTGAATTGAAATCTCTGAAGAGTGGTAGAGGGGTCTGGGCTTGTGGTAAGCAGCCGAGGCAGACTGTACTTACCCTTTAATTTAGCCTCTGTGCAGCCAATGTGCCCTCAGCCTGGGCTGTCATTTAGAGCTGAGCCCTCTCTCTGTCCTAATCGAATCAAAGCCTAATAAATCTATTAAATCAAGGAGAATCTCTTTAGCCCTACAGACGCTGGGAATGTCTAGACGTTTATGGCCAGTGTGCCATGCTGGACCTTTGGAATTCACTGCCATTCGTTCTCATCTCCTGCTTGATG
This sequence comes from Enteromius radiatus, assembly GCA_032357445.1. NCBI lineage: Eukaryota > Metazoa > Chordata > Actinopteri > Cypriniformes > Cyprinidae > Enteromius > Enteromius radiatus. Next base: position 7,699,750 of record JAUCMS010000019.1, on the reverse strand, counting down.
TGAGCCGATATTGGGTTGTTTCGAGAGATGCCATTGGCGGATAATTTCGCTTGATTGCTGAATAACAGAAATGGCCAATCTGTGTAGTGCCACTTTTTTCATTTTCTCTTGATGTATTTATTTTAGTGATGTCAAACGATTAATCGTGATTAATTGCATCCAAAAATAAATGTTTTGGTTTATATTATATACGTCTGTGTACAGTGTATATTTATTATGTTTATATAAATGCACACACATACAGGAGATGTATTTTGAAAATGTTTATGTTTATACTTTATATTAATATATATAACATAACATTTTTTTTTATTGCAGATTAACAGAAATGTATAGTTATAGATTGATTTATGCATTATAGTTATGTATTTAATTAAATATGGTCTAATGAAAGTGTTATTAGTATTTATTAATTATAGTAATTATATCAGTTTGTCACACACTCATGAAATAGTATATACAATATGTTAAAATAATCACATACTATATATATATATAAATACAATTAAATATGGTTTAATATTAATCATTAATTTTATTGATTTATATCATTTGTATTTTATTAAACACTTAATTTATTGGTTTATTAATATTTATGATTTATATATTTATATTAATCTTTTATTAATTCATTTAATTTGCATATATAGTATACAAAATGTATAATATATATATACTATATGTATACTATTATGTACAAGTATTTAAGCATTTTATATAACCTTTGACAGTTTTATTAAAGGTTGATTTGTCAATTATTGATTTATTGCCGAGTTAACTAAGAGTGTGTGTGTGTGTGTGCATTTTGTGGCCCTCTCTCCGCATCACAGTCATGCACCAGGTTGTCCCATGGAGTCGTGTAGCACTGAAGCATCCCATTTAGAGAGATTAACTTACAACAACACCATGTGTAATGATGATCTTGTGGCCTGGCTGGTTATTAATACGTAAATACGGTGGATTAGTCTGCTCGCAGGCTCGCGCTTGGAGACCAGGATTACAGAAAAGCGCAGGAGTTTTGCTGCACGCCGCTTGCCTCAAACACACGCACACGTGCACGCAAATACACAGACCACCTGAAGCACCCAGAGAGAGGATGATTAGTTTATGGTTAATCTTCTCTATTGAGGTTGATCTCTGTATGTCTGACGCCACCCCTCCCCCAATTACACTCAAGTACGGCTCGCCAGATAACGTCCAGGTCAGACGCGCACACCCACAAACATGCTCACAGGCTAAGCCTTTACATTAAACGCTGCCCACAGGACAGTTTCAGACCCTGCATTACACACTGGACATTTAAACACCAGATGGATTGAAGGACACTGGGGGGGGGGGGATCTGCATCATTTTCCTGCTTTAATAACTGTATGCTTGTTCAAATCAGCCATAGGCTTCCAAACTGGCTCACATCAAAAGCCACGTCTCTCCCGTCACATGGTCTGCACAGGAAACATGATAATAGCTCCAATCATGCTGATTCAATCAGGGCTTCTCCTTGAGCATTCTGGAGCTAAATAGTTCCTTGTTGACTACATACACTCACAACTCGCAAAAACCACAGAAAACTAGAATCTGAAGCTCTAGGCTAATGTACAAGAATCGTTAGGGAGCAGCAATGGGAGTCAGTAAAACAGCTCTGTATTTTTTCAGGTGTTCTTTTTAAAGACAACATGAAATTAATATTGTTTATGTTGTCAATAATGTCACGGTTGAAATTGTGAAATAGTATTAAATTTGTAAATTGCTTATGTTATATATATATATATATATATATATATATATATATATATATATATGTGCTATTTTAATAGATTTTAAACGTCATTCATTCCTCTGATGGCAGAGCTGAATTTTCAGCAGCTAAATTTGATTGTCTTAATTTACTAGAAAATATTTTTTTTTAATTTGTGTTTGGCTTTTAACTTTCTTGACTGCATGTTTAAAAATTTTATAATGAAAAATTATTTTAAAGAATTTATTACAGAATTTATTTTTGTAATAAACATTTCAAAATATTGGGTTAACTGAAAACTATAAAAAAGCTAATATTATTTTTCTATGTTATCTCAATCTATCTGACCAAACAATCCAATCATGATTCATAAAATCCATTCACACCATCTGTACTCCATTATTATCTAGTTGAGTATTCGGTTTCACTTAGTAGTAGGGCCCATTATGTACATTAAGCGTGCTGCAATTGGTGTTGCTTTAAAGGCATTGGTAGAGTAAGTAAGTGATAATGTACAGTTGGTCATTATCACAAAATACCCAATGGTCTAATCAGGAATCTAATGCCAAAGCAGATTCGTTAATATGAACTGAAATGATTTCATTATGCAAAAAGCAAGATCACGTAATAGAGACATAAAGCTAGCAGCAATGAAAGAAATCGGTGCTCAGGGACAATACTCAATTATTCAGTTTAGCCGTCATTATGCAAAAACCTTTGACTGCAATTGACAATCAGAATCGAGCTGAACTGAAATCTATTGTATGCGGTTAATTGTCTACTGACGAAGTAGAGAATTTAGTAAATGCTCTGTGCAGATCATATTTCAATCTCTTCTCATGGTAACAGAGTCACAGGGGCCTTGTGTAACCCGTGGCCGTGACTCTGCTGCTGTGGGTCGGCCATGCGATTAGTGCAGCTCAATCCATCTATGTTATGGCTGAAATAGCTCCACATGAAGTAGTAAGCACAACCTCCTGACCCAAAGATGAGGGGCTTAAGAGACCAGCTGTGTGTGTGTGTGTGTGTGTGTGTGTGTGTGCGAGTGTTCGCCTGGGAGAAAGAGAGCGCATGATTCAAAGGTTAAACCTTTATATGTGTGTGGGAGAGATTTGTAAGAGAGGAGAAGAACAGGTAAAAGTGTAGCGATAAACCCTATTTATAAATCCCTCTTCCTTTAGCGTCTATCTCTCCTAATCTCTCTCTCTTGTGTCTTTCCGTTCCCTTCCTTCCTCTCGTTGTGCTTCCTCTCCCTCTGCAAACTGCATTTATACCTGAGTGGGGTTTTATCACCTTTTTGTCGCCATCTCTGCTTTGCAATTGCGCACGATTAATGAGGCCGTTGTACAAAATAACACAGACTAACTGCTAACACATTTATACACCCTATCCCATCATCACAGGGTGTGTCGTCCTGGAAGAGGACACAGGAAACAAGAGCGCAATAGTGCACCAATTAAACAAGCACTCTTCATACTGTGTGTGTGTGTGTTTCCATCTATTCAAAATGTACTCATCTCCTCTTTTTTTTCATTCACACTCTCACTTGCACTCCCACACACTCAGGGCGGCATCACAGACAATCATCGTGTCTGAGGACATGGCACAGGAAATCAGGGTTGTCTTGGAAACGGGGCCTTATTGATTAAGTGGTCATCATCGCTCAGCACATGTGGCTCAGAGGTGGACAGGGTTGTCCAACTGTCTCTCCTCTTTTGTTCTGTCTTTCATTCTCTGTACATGTTTCTTTTCCATTCTTCCTCATCCAAATCCCCGCCAGGTGTTTGTCTTTCCCGCATGTGTAATTGTGATATTTAATTGTTTTTGCTGTTGGCTAGTTTTTAAGATTGATGTTTTTGTGTTGATGTGAGTTAATGTTTTGCTCCAACAAGATATAGATATGTATATATATATATATATATATATATATATATATACACACACACACACACAATTGTACACATACATTTACATGCCTCAAAACTAAAAAAAATAATTAACATGAAAAAACCTAAATTTGAAACTAATTATATACAATTAAAATTATTAAACTAAAATTAAATGAAACATTTTTCTTCTGTAGTTTCAGTTTAGTTTTATTTTGCTTTTATTTTCCAGTTTTAGTTTTTCATAAAATTTATGATTATGTTTCAGTTTATTTGACTTTTTTTTAATGTGTTACTGAGAACTATCCATAGTGCTACTGTATGTAGGAAATAGTTATATATATATATATATATATATATATATATAAAACTTTAGATATCTAAACATATAAATATAGTGACAGACTTAAAACTGACTATAATAAAATATTTTTCTATAGTTTCAGTTAAGTTCTTCATTGAGTAGGTGTTTTTTAAACATTCTATTTAGCTTTATGATTCATTTATGAAATGGTTTCATCTTACTCAGTCATAAAACTATCAAAAAAGAACTTGGACACTTGTTAAATTAAAATTACTTCTATAAATGTAATCTGACAAAAACAGTTGCACCTTGTCGTCATTTTGTTTATTCTTCTCTCTTCCTCTCTGAAGACATGATTCTGTGGTTCTTTATTTGATATTTATCTCTCTTTTTCACTTGTCATGTGCTCATGTTCACTCCCTCTGGTTCCTTCTGCTCAAAAGTTTGACTGTCAGATGTCAGACGTTTTGATCTCTATCTTGGAGCAGTGAAAAGACTTTAGAATGCATTGGGAATTTGCAGTAGGAAATCAGGACAGAACCGCTGTTGTTATTGCCGTTGGCTGGCAGTGTAATATTTTGAATTTAGACTGATTAAGTCAGGGTCCACAAGTCCAAGATCCATTTAGATCCTGAAAGAGCTTTTACGGTTTATATGACTCTAGCTTCAGGCCACAAATGTGTGTGTGTGTGTGTGGCTTAGGTTTTGCCCTACAGACCATCCAAGTAAATGCAGAAAGGTTTATGTTAAGGTTAGGGGATAGAAAATATTATTAACTCTGTGTAAAAGAACATATGTTTTAAAAGAAATAAAAGAGTTGAAAACAATAGAAGTCAATGGAAGCTTGTAACGTTTTAAAGGGATAGTTCAGCAAAACGCTGTCATGTCATTCGGTGTGCAGCAACATCTTTTAAGTCTGAACGTCACATGCATTTATCTAACCTCACTGAGTGTGTGTGTGTGTGTTAGTGGATCATCCATCTCCTCTTCTGATGTTCCAGAGGACTGAGACGCTGTGGAATGTAAACACATGAGCAAAATAAACTGCTATTATCAAAAGTAGCTGCTGTGTTTGTGCATAAAGAGAGGCTGGATGTTGCCAAGTTGGCGAGGTAGATAGTTTCATTTTAAATGGATCTAAAGGTATCAGCTGAGAGATCGCAAGCTTCATCATCTGAACTCTTACTATATTTGCATATAGTTAAACTCTGCTCAACGTTGTGGCATCCTTCCTATCACTTATATTACCTCAAACATCCAACTCTCAATAAAACCGAATGACTTTCAGAGAGTGTGTGTGAGGGCTACTTTTCTGCAGCACGTGCACAGATCAACTTTGAATGACTCAATCCTGAATGGCTAAATTATTGCAAAATAATCTGATGGAACCTATGAAATACTCAAATTAGGTCTAAAGTTTCTTAAAATGCCTAGCTATCAGATTTAGTGAGAGCGTGGACCGTTTCCAGATTAATCTCGCTTAGAATTTAAGCTGCCATTTAGTAGTAAAGCGTGAGAACGTTTTGGGAGTGAAAGTGCGCCACTCTTTTGAACAGCTGGGGAACATCACGTCATGGAAAACTCAAGAAAAAGCGTATCGGTTCGTAGCAAGTTCAACAGGAAGTTGAGGTTGTTCCTGCCAAGGTCATGACCCAGGAAGTACATTACCCCAGATAAGGGCTGGTGGGAATTCAGCCATTGTGGCAGTGTCACGAGAAGAGAGGATGTGGATAGTATGAACTGTGTGTGTGAGAGGGAAGGTCTGAAGAAAAGCTAGGCTAAATAAAGTCAGACATTGGATTCTCTGTGCTCTTATATCTTGGACTTGGAATAGCGATGCGTGTTCATTGCTTGAAACAACATTTCATGCAAGTTTTCGAACCAAAGAATTTGCCTCAAGTATAACAGATAATGTGATTTTACAGATTAAAATAGCACCTTTTTCTCAAAAGACTTAAACTACCATTGAAAATTTTGGGGTTGGTAAGAAGTCTCTTATGATTATTATAAGGAGTGTGTTTAAGCGAACAACAAAAGATATATAATAATAATCAAAAATAATCTAATAATCAAAGCTAATAATCAAAAATATATACAAATATAGCTGTACAATGCTCACTTTTGTTGCATGCATAAAATGCAGCCCTGTTTGAATGCACTGTCAGAAGTGAGTGAACGCTTTCTGTAGCTGACTGAGTCTTGCAAGATTTGCATGTGCTCAGATGAGCAGAAAAAGATCTTATCCTAAGCAATTATTTGCTAACATAGGTTATTCAGCCAATTCAGTGTATATAGTATGTATACATTTTTGTGGATTAAAAACACCTCACATTGGTATTAAAATATATATACTTCTGGATCGATATGCCCATTCACATGATCTAAAGGATTTGAGTGAACCCCTAAGTTGTAGTAATAGTGATGCTTAGCAAACATCACTAGTAATCTCACAATGCTAAAAGCGTAATCACTTTCAGATATCTTCTTCCAGGAGATGCTCAACCGCTAATATTCTAGCCTGAACTCTCTCTCTCTCTTTCTTTCTCTCCCTCTCTCTCTCTCTTTGAAACTGAGACGTTGATGACTTTGGTGTGTTTTTCTTTCCTTGTCTCTCTGTTCTTTTTCTTGCTCCTTTCTTTCTCTCTCATTCAGTTCTCTGTTCCACCCTTTTTTAATTTCTCCTGCTACATCAAAGCTCAGGCTGGTGTGTAGGCGGTTAAATATGGGCCCAATGTCAACAAGCTCTCTACTTTTTTCACTTCTCCTTCTCTTTTCTTCTTCTTCGTAGACCTGGAGGACATGCCCTCGAGCACAAACACTATGTACTTTTCTTTTTTCCCAGTAAAACATCCCTTTCCATCTTTTCATTTAGAAGAAAATGTCACTTTCTTGTCACCACGTCATGGGAAATTATCTCAGAAGAACTAACTGTGTTCATTACCACAAGTTAATCTCGAATTCATAGGTGCAGTTACAGAAATGCCGCTGAATGGCTCTAAAAACACACTTATGCTGTCCAGATAAAGTCATAATTAGAAGTCTGGGGATTTTACATTATTGACTCATTATAACTCATCTATTAGCACCAGATATTCTTGCAAGCTTAGAGATGTCTTAATTTTTCTTCATCACGGATTCTAGCCTGACTTAATAAAGCTGTCTGGGGATATAAGAGGAGGATGAGACCCAGACACAGGGAGCACTGAGGAGAGGTCTGGAGCACACCTGGTTTACACACACAGAGCTCTCTAGTGTGGGTTCTGATAACTTCCATTTGTTCAGTTTCCGTTTGATTTCCTTTTAAATAAGGAAAATATGCTGTTAAAGATAGAAAAGGGAAGGGGGAAGGACTGTGAAACAGCGCAGGAAGTAACGTCAAAGCAACAGTTTTAGTGTGACGTGGCCCTGGCCGGTGGAGACTCATTGGGGGAACAAATTCAACTGAATGAATAAATAACACACATATGAGAACACGCACCTGTCGAGTTGATGCTGTCCAGAGATATTTTTAGTATGTCTACACTTCTGTTTTTATATACATGTTTGAGTCTGTACAGTGGCAACAAAATATTTTGTAGGCCAAACTATGACTTTCATTTTATTCCACAAAAAGGTGCTTGAGTTTTAGGTTCACTCAGGTGTTTTGAAAGAACAATATATGTTGTTAACACAATGTATATTATGACATGTGGAACAATGTCTTATACGTTTGTAGCTTTAAGTTGTAGCTTTAAAATTGGTCTGTGTGTGTGTGTGTATGTGTATATATATATATATATATATATATATATATATATATACACAGTATATATATAGTTATTTTATATTAATATATATTAGAGCCCGACCGATAAAGGATAAAGGACCGATACAAATATTTGTTGGTTTTAAAATCCGATATTCCTATATATCGGCCGATATTTTTATTTATTTATTTATTTTATTTCATTTCAGAAACATGCAACAAAACATTAACAGATTTCCCTAACATTTGTTATTTGTAGTTATTTATGAGTTTTAATTAACATAATATGATAATGCATTTTAAAAAGAAACTTGTTTCTTTTATTGTCACTTTGCACTATTGTCTTTGCAATGCTATCACATTTATTTTAAACTGTTGCCAAACACCATGTTTATTTCTTAGTCTTTAGTTGTTGTTGTTGTTGTTTAACTACCCACAGTAAGTGACAGTGAAGGAACATTTTGTCCATTGCCTGCCCGTAAATGATCTGACTCAACATTCCGTACATTTGACATCAAATATTTTCTGATTGGCTATAATTGCAGTTTCTCAGTCAGTGTGGACAGAAAAGTGTTTTATTGCTCCTGTGTAGATGTTTTAATTAAATTAATTTCTGATTTAATTCAAAAGCAGCACTGTTTATGGCCACTGTTTAGGGAAAAATTGCAGTGAAATTCTGTTTTAAATGAATTCCTGGGTTGATTATGCACACTTTGTGTCTACAAAGAGAATTAGGGGTAAAAAGTGAGTGCCAGGAGGGGCAGCTTTTCCCCCAAGCCTTGTGCAGTAGAGAATTTAAGCCTCGTTGTAAAGCTCTCTCACACACACATCATGGTTTAGAGCACATGCTTATAATGCGGGCCTACAGTCCGGAGATCATGTCTTAGAGTAATAATCATTACACTCACAGTCTGTGCCTGATTGTTGCTGCAAACCCACAGGTGAGTGTGTGTGTGTGTGTGTGTGTGTGTGTGGAGACGCCAATCAGATGATTGTAATCTCTAATCTCTGTTGTTTATCTGATGTGCTGTTTGTTTCTATCAGATTAAGAGGATGTTTAGAGCTCCGGTGTTTTTGGTATTATTATTCCACACTAATTGTTTGTGTGTGTGCTTCAGAGAGAAAAGCATTAACGAATGTGATCATTTGAGAGCGTGATTAGCCTATTTGACCGCTGTTGTTGTGTATGTGCTGTGTGGGTGTGTGTGAGGAGGCGTGCGATGAAGATAAGCAGATGATCCGTGTATTTTCGTAAGATGTGGTCTCTTTGCTACACCGATGATGACGAAGGCCTTCACGCGGACTAAGAATGTCTGAATGAACAAAAACCATTCGGTATTTCTTCTAGCTTTTGTGCACATCTGCATGTGTTAATGTCTGTATGTGAATGTTTTGTATTTGGTTATTTGGTCTGGCAGGTAAATGTCACGCATGGGAGTGTTGCCTAGCTACAAAAATCAAATGCCATTAGCCCAATGAGAGTGAGAGCGTGCTTCACATTCCTGACAAATAACATGTCCACAACACCGCGCCACTCATCTGCATATACACACACTTCCTGTTTCCTTTTCATTTCATCAAATAATTAAAAAGCAAATGGTGCGTCCCTTTGAACTCTTTATTGATGATGTACTGAGTGCTTATGGAGGACTCGTGCTTTGTTACTCATGTTTCTGACTATGCTTTTAGACATTGTTTATGGATTTTTGCTGCGTTCACCTCTACTTGGAATTACTGTAATTACGAGATGATAACGCTCATTTTTCAGATTTTACTCCGAGCTGCTCACAAGTAATTTTTGTGGCAGTTTTCATAACACCAGAATGGATCCATTGTGGCTTTGTTCTTGATGTCTTAATCACAATATTAAATCACCTCTGTTTATTATTTCAGAATATTGAAGAACTAAGGGTCCGTTCACACAGACTGCATTTCGTTTTTGCATTCCATTGTGCTGCTTTTTCATTGTTTTTCTTTGTAAACATGCACTAGATGGAAGCGTTTGACCACGTTGTGCATCTTGTGTACAACACAATAATCATAATGTGATGCTAAAGTTTCAAGAAATTTACATTTTAAAAAAGAAATGTCTCTATTCCTTGAACTTTTTTCATTCCACTACCATACATCTCACAGAAAAATCCATTCTGATAGCTGTGATGTCTAGAGGTAGTTGATGATGTCACAAAGGTTAAGTGAGTTATTATAAAAATCCATGTTTAGAACTTTTAGAATTTCGACAAATGTTAATGAGATTCAAAACTTGGAAACTACACCAAAATTCATTATAATAACCCAACAATCATACATTGATTATAAAGCATTACGTCTTCACGGTTCTCTATTCTCTAAAGCAGAAACAAAATGAACAGATTTGTGTCAAATGCTGCAAATAGGGAAATGTTTGTGACATCACTTTTGTAACACCACTCAGCCAATCAGATTACAGGACTGGAACTGTTGTATAATAGAAAACTAGACAAAAGAGGGTTTACAGATGTTTCTGTTTGTTTTATTCCTAAAGTATGCCAACACAACCAGAACTGCCTCTGGGTCTGCTTCAAAGCGTTCAATCCTCTCTTTTCCTCTTCTTTCTTTTGCACTTAAGGGGGAATCAGGGACAAACCATCTATCAGTCACTAAACACACTCACTTCTCTGCACAGCATTGCGTCACACCCTCCCATTGTGTTTATTAAAAGCTGCATAGAGTTTCCTGAAGTGTCAAAGGATCCGCAAAGTTTAAAGGACAAACGTGCACAAATGTTCACCTTGTCTATCTTTCAAAAGTGTCCTGTGTGCATGTGTTTGTGTGTGTTGAGAACTATCACAGGAAGGGTTGTGTTCAGGGTCACATTGACTAATAGAATTAGGTCAGTGTGGTCAATTCAATGCAAGCGGTCCTCTCGAATGCTCTTATGATGTTATAGGACAACATTTAAGCTCAGTGTCGTATTATACAAGCAAATAATAAATTTGTTGTGTGTGCACTTGTCTAAGTCAGAGAACCCATTAGTAAAGGTGAGAGGAAATTAGAGCTCTGTGTTGTTTTACATTGAGCGATTTGTCAGTGTGCACATTGATTTCTGTCCGCGTACATCTTTCTCTTTCTCTCTGACACACACGCATACACAAGTCACAGACAAAGAGAAGCTTCAATATGTCAATATGTCTGTCCCTGGTGACATCATCTATCTGCCGGGTCAGTCGTTACCATAAAAGACCCTCTTTATACACATTCCTGATCTCATTATGCACAATTCATTTGTCCAAGCTATATTCCAAAGAGCAAAAATGTTTGTATTTGTAATCTGCTCCTCTTCCAAACTTCATTTTGGCATGCAATGCCCACTTTTTACAAGCCAATCAATAGCCAATGGATAAAAGCCAGACATGCATTACATTTTTTTCTTGTTGAATATTATGTTTCACTTGGAAATACAGTATGGTATGTGACATTAGTTCAAATAAAACGGGTTGAGGATGTCGTTTTATGTTGACTGTAAATAGTGCTGTGTGTGTGTCTGCTGGAAGGCCGTTAAAATCTTGTCATTGGTGATCAAAGTAAAAACAGGACAACTGATCCTTGTCACTTCTTGTAATTAGTGACTACACCAACATCCAATCCCTGTTTTTTTTCTTTTCTCCCTGTGCCTCTCAGCGCACACACATTTACTCTCTCTCATGGCTGGTTAGGTTAGATATATCTCGGCTGCCTGTGATTGTGTAAGTGATTGCTGTCCTGCTCGTTTAGTTGTGTGTAATGGAGCAGCAATGGATGGATCAGTGAGCTCCGAGAGACGGGGGGCTCAACCCCACCTCACTGCCCAGGAACAAGATACCCTTCCGGGGCTCAGGCAGACAATAGTTTGAAGAATCTTGGAGATTACGTTTGTTAGGAAATGAAAATGCCTATAATTTTTAGTGTTAAAAAAGATTAAAAAATGTGTTTTGAAAGTAACTTCTGGGTTGTATTTATCCGATTAAGCATATCCCATAATAATAATTGACATATTTTTTGTGCTTTTAAGTATGCACATTGATATTCATTCCTTAAGATCTGATTTGGGCTGTTATGATAAAGACAGCAAAGCTCAACGCAGACTGACATTTTTTAATTATTAGCTCTCCTAGTAAATTAATAGTCGAGACCCTACTGATATAAAAACTTTATTTGGAGTACTACTTGTGTGCATAATGCACATTTCTTAATATTAAGCCTAAAATGTCTATTAATGAGGATTGTATGGTCTTTGAATGATACCAGTCTTTAAATGCAAGATATTTAAAGTGTACCTGAATAGTTCCACTTTAGCACAATCAAATATACTTCAGGCCTTCAGTTGTGCCTTTAGCACTACTTCTGCATTTAGTACAAAAATAGTTATTCCAATTTAGGAGGTATACTAGTTTAGCATACCAAGTACAATTGCAGGGTATTTTTATTAAGTATATAAATATGTAAATGTATTTGTAGTATATTTATCATGAAATAAATATATTTTAAATACAAGTTTGTATGTTTAGCCTTTTTTCACTAGAATTGGTCAATAATTGTGTTCAGAACTGGGCCTTGACAATGTTTTTTTAACATACATAATTTTGAATAAACATGCCAATTCATGTGTCATTTGCGCTTATTAAACATATTATGTTATTTTAGTTTGATGTGAAAAACCTGTGTAAATTATTTCTGTCTTTACAGTCACCAGAGAGCGAGTTGCAAGGGGCTGTGAAGCAAACAGAGAGTGAAATTTGCAGATCTGTGCTGTTTCTGCATGTGACGCGGGAGAGTTTCTGGGGTTGTTTTGTTGACTCATCCCTCTGCCTCCAGTGCAACACTTTGAATGTGTGTGTGTGTGTGTGTGTGTTTGCAAGTGTGTGTACGCCTGTGGCATCTCTTCACCTCTGTAAGTGTCAGGCTGTCTGAATGATCAGCTTTATGAGACCTGACCTTTAAATACAAGAGTCTGAGCAGCCCCCTCTCTCTCAGTCTTCCTCTCTCTGACCATGTGTGACAGAATCTGCCTCGGGCAAACACTCCGTCCAGATGAATATGGACTTTGACAGCGATTCTTTGTCTTTTCAAGTCATTAACAGTTTTTTTACAGCCCTGTATATACGCACAGCCCAATCTCTCACAGATCAAATGCTGTTATTTTGACTATTTTAGATCGGAAAGAGAGGGGCGGCTTATCTGTTTCTCCCTCCCCCGTCTCCTGTGCTCCGTTAACAAGAAATAGTCTTCACCTTTTCCCACAATTCAACAGCTGAGACTGTGAGTGGGCCTCCTGTCGGTCTGGACCACAGACCAGTTTAATCCAGTTTAAGGTGTTTTCAGTCTGGATGTGCTGCATTGGAAAGAGAAACAGAGAGAGAAAAGCACCACCCATCAGCCAGTAATTATATGATAGTATATAATTAATAGTAAAATAATATTGCTATATTATATATATATGCTACAACGACCAATCAGAAGCTCTTTTATAAGATTATTTTAACATGATGTTCTTAACCATAACAAAATATTCTGCCCTCTTTGTCTGACTCACTTGAACTGCTTGGGAAATGCCCTGCATACAAATGAACACAAACTGACAAATATACTCAGATGCTCTTAAAATGACTAATCATATCTGAGTCACTGTGTGTGTTGGTTTTGATGTGTGCATAAGTAAGTGTATCAGTGTGTGCTGCTCAGTGGTTTGGTTGAGTTGGTCAGTCAGACAGACTCTTCAGTGTCTCGTCTAGACACTACTGGCTCATTCACTCGTTCTTTTATTGATCATTTCATAGATTAAAACTTTTGGACAGTGTTTGTGTCCAAGAGAGTGGAGCAGACACTATTAGCTGTCTGGAAAAACCACCAAACAGGGAAGCTTGCACCAAAGGAATATTTTATAGCTCAGAGGTTGCTCTTTTATGGCTCAGGAGAATTAATAGTGTTTGCAGTTATGCTTCATTGAAGTATCAACTTAGTCTCACAGGCTTTAAAAATTCAAGATAAATAAAGTACTAAAAATGTTTAAAAAATGACGTCACTCGGATCATTTGGATGGGAGTTGTTTGAGTTTATATTGAAAATGTAATTCGTTTGGTATCTTGGCAGATCTAAGCACAGTCAAGACTAGGATGTTAACTGAGGCTTATGCATTATGTATTGTGATGCATAGCCAACGATGTGATACATTAAAGATATAGCTACTGATGCGATGCAATAGGATTCACCCCATCATAATGCAGTGCGCAACACAACACAATACAATGCAATGGAAAAAAGAAATATGCTACGCAATTTAATATTGTACAGATAGTTTGCTTTTATTTGTTTGGTTCAGACAGACTTAAGTGGCTTCTGACTCCTATCACCTCTTTCTCCTGTGGTGTTGTGGTATCTCATGTTCACGTACAGTAGCAGCAGTGCTGATGAGAGAACGTACTTGAGAAACAGTTTAGAGAGGAGAAATCAAATTTCGGTCACTTTCTAAATAATAAGACTATTATGTTAGAAACGATGCATCAGAATACAAATGCCAGTGGGTATCCACAAATCCACAAATCAGAATCGAATTTGAACACCAGTCATTCACAATATTATACATATCATCTGCCACTTGTATGATCCTCAATTTTGATTAATTTAATTGTATTTTCTGCTACTAATATTTTAGTAGTCTGTAACATATATATTAAAATTTTAAGCCATTTAAATCACATTTTACCATTTATATGCATTCCACAGAATCACACACACCTTCCCACACATTCCTCCTAATAGCTCAGTAAATGCAGAAAAACTAACTTAAAAGCATATTTTGAATGTATATGCCATATATTTCAACTGTTGCAGTTTAAGTGGGAGAGAGAGAAATCCCCATTTCCTGTTGACACAGGTGTGTGGTCACGTCTCTGTGTTCTCATACAACAGTTTGGTGCTTTCTTTATTGTCAGTGTTAATTTTGGTAGAGTTACCTTGGCGACGGGACTTTCCCACCCTAAACAAAGTGTGTTATGTTAGCGTCTAAATCCAGCGCGCTGACCATGGGCGGCACTGAACCTCTGTCTGATCTGCTTATGAAGACGAGTGTGAGGACAGAGCAAGGCAGAGCTGCTGGAAGCCTGAGTGGGAGGAGAGCGAGAAACAGAAGGTAGTGAAACCGTATGAAGGTTCAGGTTAGCGAACCGTATCTTCAGGTACAGGACTGACTGACTACCCAGCAGGCATGGCAGATGTTTCCTCTTTATATCTACAGAACGGTAAAGCACAAACACACATGAGCAGACACGAAGTCTAGCACTGTGCAGATATAGAACGAGCTCTGATAATGAACGAGTGCCTCAGCATACCGCCCATATTTTCATTAACAGGTAATGCACTGCCATGAAAAATGTACTTGCTGGTTTAACTTTCTCTCAGGCTCTTATATTAGCCTTTAGCCAATCGGCACGTAAATGAAAGAGCATTATTACAGTGAATGGGGTCAGTCTCACCTCAAACCAAAACACACTTAAGCGCTGACAAACTGAGGCACTTTGTTATCATAGCGCAGGTATGACCACGCTCTCTGACCTTATTTAGAAGAACCCAGTTGCTCTGAGCAAGATTAGCTCAAAATACACTCACATAGTCTCATGTGAAGGCCAGACACACATCATGCATGGTCAGATGTAAGTTCTCAAAGTCCCCTTTTCTTAAACACACACACACATACACACACTCACACGTATTCCTCCTTCTCTTAGCACATCGCTTTTTTTATTGCCCATAAGAACCTGCAGTTGAGCTAAGTGTACATTTACAATGTGTTTGTGATTGACATGTGCTCTTCTTCAGTGAATAGAGAAGACAGCCTGCTGTGGCTAATTAACTTCTTAGCATTGGCTGGGTAAAGATGCGCTCGTCAAGTGACGCTCTTAGCAGGGCAAGTGGCGCCGCTGCCATCTAAGACACTTGCGTGTGTGCTGATTCCCAGAGGGCAGGAAGTGGGAAGGAAAGCATGGGAGAGCAAGGAGAATGAGATGGAGGAGAACGCATGTTATGTACTTTTAGTAAAGCTGTAATTCAGCATGTCAGGGCTGTGGCTTTTAGGTGCGCGCACGTTCCAGATATGTTGTGCTTTTACTGCCGAAACTGACTCTTCTTAGGTTCTCCATAGGAATACACCATATTGATTATTATTTGCAACAGTCAGTACTGAACATTTCATTTTAGACTCCGGTTTCAGTCCATTTTGAATTACTTTCAATAATCTGTTTAATAGTTTTGTACTTTAACAGAAATCTTTTAGCTTAGGGTTAGGGTTAGGGAAAGCTTGAGTGTTTGAAACATAATTTAAGACATAAATAAATTATTATTTTATAATTATTTTCAAACATTTGTTCTTTATTTTACAATACAGTTATTTACAAGAGCAATATTTGCCTTTGTTTTTATAATTACAGTTAAAACAACAACAATAATACTAATATTATTGTTTAAAATAATATGTAAACTATATAATGTAAAATATAAACACTATATATATAATAAAAGCAAAATAAATAATAAAATATAAGCAAATAATAACAACAATAATATATATAATATTTTATATTATATAAAATAATAATAATAAATAATGTTTTATATTTTTTTATATTAGTATTATTATAATGTTATATTAGTATTATTACTGGTTTTTGTCCATTTTAAAGTCCAGTTAAATGTAATATTTTATCTTTTTTATGTGAACATTCAAATGTGTCACTAAATTATTGAAATAAAAACCTAAAATCTCAAGCTGGTAGTGTTTAACAGAGAAAGAAAAACTATATATATATATATGTCTAAATTAATTATTGTCTTATTGATACCTGCGAGAATTTTAATATCGGTGCATGCCTAGTTTTCCCTTCTTTTTTCATCTTTGACATCAAGAATATCACATGAATGCTAAATGCTTTGCAAACTGACGTTCCATCTGCCTCTGTTGCCTCTTTGACGTCTCCTTGGGAACAGGTTGCCCCCTACAGCCCAGAGCAGAGGGTGCAGCTCCTAGCCCAGCCTCTGAAAACAGAAACAATGATACGGGCCGCATGTGGAACCCGAGTCTTTCTCAGGAGTGGGTTCACATACTCCCCAGACGCCCAGAGATGTGTGCGGTGACAGGCTTTTGTTTGATGTAATGGCTCTGTCTTGTTGTGGTTAGTGTGTCTGTGTGAGAGAAAAGAATGCTGGGTGGGGATGTGGTTTGAAGCACTGTGTGTGTGTTTGCCAGTGAAAAAAGAAGTCTGTGTGTAATAAAGGATTGCCATTTAGTCAGAGCATATATGGTCCAGAAGGCTTTACTTCATTTTTCCAGTTCTGCGTTGTTATTTTTCAGTTTTCAAACACCTCTAGCTCAAGATAAGAGCAGAAGTGTGTGTTTGTGTGTATTGAAGCTTTGGTTTATATATAGCTCAGTTCTAGCGCAGGGTGTGTCTTCTTCATTCCTCCATCGCTGCTTCTGTATGTTATACTTCAAACTATCACAAATCCGGCTATGAGTTTTAGAGATGCTACAGTTACAAACTTTACAGTTATTGACAGCAACATCCATCAGGATCAATCCGGTTTGATTTCCTATCATCCTCTCCGTTGGTACTTGTATAACAAAATGGCTGATACACTTAACTAGATTTTCACTTTGTGGTTTTTAAAGAGTTCTGAGTGGATGCAAAGGTGCTGTGATGCTGTTGTTTAAGTATGTATGTATTGTAGTGTATGTGTGTGATCACAAAGGTAATATTGATTTTATATAGCAGTTCAACATTTTAGTGAGTTACATTCTAGACACATAATTGTTCATTTTTCTGATTTGCCAACAAATTTAGTTGCAAACTAAGCTGGAGAAGAACATTTGTGCATCCCAGAGAAACACAGTATTTGCTTTAATGTGTTGAACTATTGATTTGAATTAATGATTCAATAATCCATTCATAAAGACACTTGCTTAATTTCGAAATGAATCAGGCTTTTTGAGTGAATCACTTAAAAGAATAATTAAATGAATCACTCATTAAAGGGATAGTTCACCCAAAAATTAACGTTCTGTAAATAACTACTCATCCTCGTGTCAAACTATCCAAAATATCTTAATTTGTGTTTTGAAATTGAATGGAGGTCTTATGGGTTTGGAACAACAGAGTAATTAATTACATAATTGTCATTTTTGGGTGACCCATCCCTTTAAGGCACTAGCTACCATCATTGGTGGTTGTAGTGTTAAATCCATGTTATTAATCAATGACAGGCCTAAATCAACCAAGGTATTATTACAAATGTATTAAAAATATAAATTATTGAAAAATTCCCCCAAAATATCAAGATATCTTTTTCTGAATATAATCTTTGTGAAGTTTGTTCAAATATGTCCAAATCTTACAGTATTATGAGCACCAGTAACAGCAATAATTTCCTTAGCAAGCACCACTAATTAGTCTTTGCAGCTGAAAAGTAGCAGTGCAGTATATGCTTGTTGTAATGAAGATTAAAAAAAAAAAGCCGACACAGCGATCTGTCGTTATGGTCGAGCCACTCAGGGAGAGTGTTATGATTGGACATTCCACGCATAGCTTCTCTCACCAGGGTTGGAGGAGCAAACTAGAAGCACTCGAACAAACGAATGAAAAACCCAACTATCCATTTTTACTGTAACCCCCTTCTGAAGCAAACACCAGTTCGCTCGCAGCAAAGATAGCTGTGAAAAAAAAAAACACGTACCTAAGCCCTAAAGACAACTTTGTTTGCAATGGAAACCCAATTATAGGCCATTAAGTTTTTTTTTGTGCAGATCACCCACCTCGTGTTGTCATATGTTGATTCAGGCAGACTTACAGGTATACAACCAGTTACTTTCCATACAAAGGTGAAAAAATAAGAGCAGCAATGCAGAGCTCAGGACTCTGGGAGGTAAACGTGGCTGTCGCTGAAGAGGAAAGCATGCTGTAATTTACTGCTCTTGTGCCCCCCTCAAGATCCCTTCATTGGTGATAAATCCCATGAACAGAATCCTGAGCGAGGTATCAGTGTGCCCCAGCGATTATTTTCTTACACCACAGGCCACAATGATTAATATGTTCTGCAGAGAGTGTTCCAGAAGAGACACTCCTGAAAGATTTAACCGCACTGTTTGTTCTCCTAGCACATTTGATTCTTACTGACTGATTCTGTATATCTTCTAAAATCGCAAACTATGCAAAGGTCAAAAGATTTATGTTTTTAATACATTCATGTTCTCAGTACATTAGTATAGATGCACAATATGTTATTTAATGGTTATAATGGATATTTGGTTTTTGAAAGAAGTCTTTTATGCTCATCAAGGTTGCATTTATTTGATCAAAAATACAGTAACAATGTATTTTTAATATTTTAAAACAAGTTGCAATTAAACGCATCCAAGTTTTTCTTTACATATGTGTGTGTGTACTTTGTATATTTATTATATAAAGACACACACAGCATATATTTTGAAAATATTATTTAGATGTATATTTTTATATTCATACAAATAATATCATATATAAATATATTTAATATACAGCATAATCTTACAATATATTTAAAAATATATACATGCATGCATAATAAATATACACAGTACACACATGTATTATGTAAGCAAAAACCTTTATTATTGGATGTGATTAATTATGATTAATCGTTGGCAGCACTAATATAAATACATACAAATATATTTGATAAATAATATATTTCTTTAAAAAAAAAAAATATATATATATATATATATATTAGTGCTGGGCAATGATTAATCGCGATTAATCGCAACCAAAATAAAAGTTTTTC
>JAUCMS010000019.1:7647054-7680154 GCA_032357445.1 Enteromius radiatus | reverse complement strand
TAAAGAAAAACTTTTATTTTGGATGCGATTAATCGCGATTAATCATTGCCCAGCACTAATATATATATATATATATACACACACACACATTATGTAAAGAAATCTAGACTAATCGTTGGATAGCACTAATTTTTAAATGTAATATATTCTTTATTTAACATTGCATATTTAATTATGCACTAATTTTACATTTAGATTACCTTTGTACTTACCTTATGCTTCCTTAACGTTAATCTTTAAAGTTACAACACTGTAAAATGTAATACTTTGCTAATTTTTTTAATTAATATTAATTTTCAAATACTGTACATTACAATGTTATGACACCTAAATTCACTTAAAGCATTTAAAATAATTAATAAAATAAAATCATAATCATGTAACATGTCCCACTTCTTTAAATCACATTGTGCTTGTGCTTGAATGCGCTCTACATAGAGACTGAGAGGGCAAGTAGCAGATGAGAATGTTCTTAGTGGCAAAGACTCATGGGAAACCTACAGCTCACCTTCCTAAATGACAAATCAATAACTCTTGTCTGCCTCAGAGTCTCATGTGTCTTTTATCTGAGCTGGAGTTTAGATGGATGAAGGCTCAATTTATTATTTAAAGGCTCCATATTTGATGTACTGTAACGCTAACAAGCAGTTGAGCTCTGCCCAGGTACGTCACAATGTATATGTGTACTTGTTTAGGGATTGCTTTCAGAAGCATTTATCAATGTTCCTTGACAGATGTCACTGTAATGCCGAGGGGGCATTGTGTTTGCTTTAAATAGAAGCTTCAGAGAATCACCTGAAGTTTTGGGAATTCAGGCTTTATCATTCAGATACAGAGCAGCAGACTGGAGGCCAGTTTTTTGCCCAGTCAACGTATCACTTCTCTGGGTTGATTGTAAAATCCATAGATGAGGCATAACTGGAAAACTGATTGACCAGTAGGAATTTAGACTCATTAGGCTAATGGTTTCATAGGCTGACTTGACATATTCATAGTGCTGTGCGTGCCGACAACACACGCAAAGATCATTGAAGGTTTCTGTGGAATGTCAGTGTTTGTATTTAGACAAGTGTGTGATATTTTAGGAGATAGGAAATACATTTAGCAAGCATTTATATAACTGAGTAATAGTAGAGCATTGTCCTGGTGGTTAGCACACATGCTAAAAATACAATGAGCAGTAGGTTGGTATCCCTTCTCCCCAGTCATTTCCTGTTCTTTCTCTATACCAGAGGTTTAAAAAAGTATGCTTTAGTGTCACATAATTCTTTATAAAATAGGCTCTGATTTTAAACAGTTAAATAAAACAAGGTTTATTATTAGTAGTAGTAAAAATAGGTGTGCTGCTTGTGTGTGTGTGTGTGTGTGTGTGTATTTTATTTTGTAGAAACTGTGATACCATATTTCTCAGGAATATATTTTTAATACTGTCCATTTTGATCAACTGAAAATTGAAAATGCTTTCTAATTGAGGGCCGGAAGAATTTTTTTTTTAAAATATGAGTATTATTAATTATTTCTAGTTTTTACTTTTAGACTGATCTCTGCCTTTTCTACTTTGAGACACAGATGTTAACTGTTTCATGCTGTCTTTTATGTGTTTTTATGTGTCTTTATGTAGTACAGTTTGTTCTTCCCGTGCCTTTACACAGTTTTAACTTACAGCTCCAGCATAATGTGAGCTATTCCTTTCTCGGTAAAGTGTTTATTTAGTCACTTTTCCTGTGTGTACCTCCTGAAGGCTGTAATGAAATCTCTCATGTGGAACGGTGGAACAAGGCTCGTGGCTGTTTGTCATGGATCATTCACAGTGAGCTCACACACTCTCCACTGTCCCTCTACTTCTGTCTTCTGCTGACTAGCCACACCGTTTGCTTCCCTTGGCTGAACAGCCTGATGGGATTGGTAGCATCTCCTTCACAGTACACCGAATTGACTGTTGTGGTGATCCGTGCATCACTCAGTAAGGTTTGACAGAACTTGTGGCTAGTGAGCGATAGGTCTATCTTTATGATTGTGTGATTATTTTTATTTTTTTCCATTTTGTTATAGAAAACATTTTTCAACCACCGCTACATTGTGACTCTAGTTTCAGGTACACATTTAGACACACCACAGGTCTGTGATCCATGACCTTAAAACCAACAATGGAGCGTGAGATAGAGAGAAATAAAGAGGTTAAGAGGTTTGTACATGCACAGAACAGGTGGAGAATGAAAGTACAGGCCAGAGAAATAAAAGAAGATTGAGAGTGTGGGAGCATGAGAGAGAGAGAGAGTTGGTTAAAGTGTGCAACAAAAAGCACAAAATCAGCTGAATGTAAATGTGCCAGATAAGCCCAGCAGAAGAGATATGGTGGTGTGTGTGTGTGTGTGTGTGAATCTACGGCCAGCCCCTCTGCTGACTTTGCTCCTCTCAAAGGAAAATTGATTTGGCCAGAGAGAGAGGTACTTAGATGAGTGGAAAAGAAGAATGACGGAGAGCGAGAACGGCGAGAGAAATGGAGAGAGAGGAGGAGGATGGAGAGGAAGGCTTTCTGGCACACCTATTCCTTTCCCTGCAAATAATCGGTCAACAAGGATTCACACATATTATAATCACTACCAGTCTCTTGCGTCACATTCATTGTGTGATGTGTGAGAATATCTGTATTAGAAAAATACATACAAGTATTTTTTTTTTTTTTTTACCAATTAAAGGGATGGTTCAATATTTTGGATCATTTACTCACCTTCATGTTGCTCCAAATTTGTTCTGTGGAATAAAAAATAAGATATTTCTACTGGTGTTGTCAATGGGGTCCAAAACAACATTGAATCTCACTGGATGAAAGAAATCACAGGATAGTTGTTCAGCAGATGTAAGAACAACAAACGATGAGCAGATGATCACAGAATAATCGTTTTTGGGTGTACCGTACCTTTAAAATAATACTGATTCCTCAGGTGGCCACAAACTCTTCCTAGAATTGCTGGATATTTCCTGTCTCTCTTTTAGCTGAATTTATAAATCTAAACATTCAACCTTGGCTTGATTTATGCCTGCTCCATTAGAGGCCTTGTCCTGCCAGCACTTACCTTTAACGAATGAGAACGTGTTAGGTGAGCTTACCTCTCCGTCATCCGCTGTTTTAATAGAATGTCAAATCACACTTAGCCTAGCATGCAAACACACATATTACTAATTAAGGCCGTCTGGCCTGTTACAGAAAATCAATGCTGTTTTAGCTCGATCCCTCTCTCTCTCCTCCCTGTGCTGCTGAAATGGAGGTCAGCCCGTCCCTCCTTTTTGTCGAAAAAAATCATTTAATCATTACAAAAGGCAGATCACGCACCTATAAGAAGATATGTTTCCAGTATTGTACGGTATGTGATCTCACGATTACAGCAGCTTGATCGTCATTTCAAGATCTGATTACACCGTCTGACTGGACCGTTTGGCCACAAATGGTTTTAACACGAGCCGTTCTGATTTATTGATTCAATCTTGAGCGCTTCTTTGTCTTGTTTCATTGGCTCACTGAAAGACGCAGCAACTGCTCCACTACTATTTGCCATTTAATTGAATTATTCCCTTAAGTACACTTCATCTCTCTACATCTCTTCAGTCATCTCTCCCACTTCAACAATCTGAGCTGCTGTGTCTCTCTTTAATCTCGTCTGGCTCTATCTTGTAGTCATTTTCACCAGCAGCTTCTTTCCGAATTTCAAGGGTTTCATCAAGCCTTCTGCGGTTTGCAAGCACTTGCCGGCTCCATATGTTAGCATTCTCTTTAAGTGTTGTGTTGTTCTCTGTGTCTCTGCAGTAAGTAACTACAGTCATGTGCTGGAGGGCCAGTCAGACTCAGATGATGAAGATAAGCTTCACATCGTGGAGGAGGAAGGGAGTCTTCTGGACGGGGCCGACTGTGATAGCGTGGCCCCTGACGATGACCCTAACGGGACCGTTGACCCCGACGGCAGATGGGACGATGGTAAGCCCACCCCTTTATGACATATCGTTATCAAGGAAGCTATACTGAGTCTCATTTCAGACAGGTTTCTATGTGAGTGTTTACATATGACACGTTCCTGCGTTCAAAAACAAGATAGAAGAGAATGAAGGTGTCTCTACAGTATATGCATGTTTTAAAAGTTAGACTATTTTTAAATTGACACGCTGTCTTAAAAATGCAAAGTTTGTGGCAGGATGCTCCAAAAACAGCCACACATGATGCAACAGCCAAAGACCTCTGTCTGAAAGTGTGTGAATGTGATGCTTTAAAAGGAATCAATTGATATGCAACTTCTCTGTCATCACACATAACATCACACATTCTTTTCAAAGAAAAAAAGAAGTTTTTTTTTCTGTAGAGACTCGTAAAATTTATCAAAAGTGACAGTGAAGGCATTTATGGTGTTACAAAAGATTTATAATTAAATAAATGCTATTCTTTTAAACTGTTTCTGTTCATTGAGAATCTTGAAAAATATATCACTGTTTTCACAAAAATATCAAGCAAACATATTTAACATTGACATTGAGGTTTTTTAAGCACCAAATCTGCATATTAGAGTGATTTCTGAAGAATCGTGCACTGATGACTAATGACTGCATTGCAAGAATAAATAATAAAAATATTAAAACAGAAAAAACATTTTTAATAATGTTTCTCAGTATTGCTGTTTTTTATTGTGTTTTGGTCAAATAGATGCAGAGCATAAGAGACCTTTTTGAAATATTTGAACAGTATTGCAAATAAAACAAAAGAAAGTATATAAAACAAAATCTAGATCTAGAAAGTCATGAATTTATTAGAAATTAAATAAAAAAAAGAAAAATCTGAATTTTTTTTAAGGAAGAAAAATGATAACTGGTCAAACCTTTTGAAAAACATCAATAAAATTATAACACGTTTTATGTTATTGTTTTTTAAGAAGAACATGAAGCATAATCTCTCTAAGAAACACTAGACAGTTTAACACCATTTCTTTGCTGCCTTTAAGCTCAGGTATTTCCTTCAGAAAATGCAGACCTATTTTTTATTGTGATGGTAAAATCTTGGCTCCATCTGGATAATAAGCCTTGATAAAGGTTGACTGGGATACAATAGAGCTCTTTTGCTTTCGACGAAATGCATTTCTCCTGTTCCTGGGCTAATATGGATTGCCTGCGGTGTGGGGATTGTTTATTCTTGAAGAGGTGAACACAAAGTCTGTTGTGTGTGAGCTACCAGGGTGCTATTGTGCATTAAGCTTAGTGTTGCGGGACGCAGGCATCATGGCAGGTAATATACCGCCACTATAACCACAGCAACTGCTTGCACAGCAGCCCCTTGTTCCCTTTTTTCACTCGCTACATTTTCTACTCTCTCCACTCTGTATTTCAAGATTCGCCCCCGAAATTCAAGTCCTCTGTCATTTTAATTTCTGCCAGTATTCATTCATTCATTCGTTCCTTTCTCCCGGCTTCTCTGTCAGTTCTCTGCAGGATGAAGCTTCAGTGAAGAAGAAAGTCATTGTTTTTGGCAGAGCTCTCCAAACATTAAACACTTCACAGAAACCAGAGTTAGGAGACTACACACACACTGACTGGAACGTTTCTTTTATTACCTCCATACCACCTTCATGTCTTTGTAGTCTTTTTTTGTCCGCCTGTTGCTTCTTTGTTGTAGCCCTGAATGAATTGTTGTTGTGAGTCTCTAATGTTTTCCCAGAATTCTTCCTTTTAACACGTTACAGCACCTGTTGCAGCACCTTTTCTCATAACTTAACTCTCTCCATAACCAAAGGCTCGGTGATGGCCTGATATACAAGCCATTACGAAGTGTGTCACACAGAGAAATTGGTCTGCTGAGATGTAATGTGCATTGTTCTCTGTTCTCAGATGTCTTGTTTGAGTTATATACACTTCTCTGCCTAAGCTTCCCATCATTCATAGAACTCAGGGCAGTAAAGCAGCCACTAGCCATAATGGCTGAGCGCTATCAGTCCAACTCTCACTCTCCATTTCGGACTACCCCACACCTTTATTTTCTTTTCTCTTTCTTTTTATCTTGGCAGCGATCTCTGTATTGGAGTACCAGCTCGCTTAGAAACTCTCTCTCTGGCTACAATTCTTGAACCTCAACCTCCGCTTTTACTTTCCCTCCATCCAAGCTATTTTTCTGCACTCCGTTCTTCATGATCAGATGACTGGCCGCTCGTTCACTGTCAGCTCTCGTGTTCTTTGGGATGAAAACACTCCTCTTGCAGTCATTTGTGGGGTAAATACTCCGTAAACCAATACATGATTACTGTGGTATGGATAGTGACGCTGCGTATCCAAGTCGATATGTCAAGCCGCTCCGTTTCCCTGTAATTTAACCACACTTTTCTTGAACAGGCATTAGGAATCAGCCATTTACGTAATGCGGTGAGCAGAGGCACCTAGCATAATGGAACAAGAAACATGGCGGATGGGTTTACCTCATTTTTTACTGTTAGGGAGGATTACATTCTATATTTGACTCTTAGGTTTTAAAGTGCATGAGCATATGGTGATGGAGTAATTGGTCACTGGGGAAACTGCTGTAAGTGCCTGACTCATAATGGAAATTTCACCAGAACTTTAATCAGGAAGAGTGGTGCTGGTGGATTCTGGGAAATGTAGTGCCTGCTGATGGTCTATGCTGGGAGGCCCACAAGAATCAGAATCGTATGAATCTCACAAAGAGGTTTACAGTTCACATTCTACACCAAAATTTGAGGTTGGGGTCGAGGCTTCGAATATGCAGTAAGAACTGTAATATTGTGAAATATATCTTTTGTTGTGCTGCTTAAGATTTCTGTGAAAGCTATGATAAATTTCTTTCAGTTTTTTTGGCGAATAGAACATTTAGATGAATAGCATTTATTTTAAATTGAAATGTTTGTGATATTATGATTGTACTTGCTGTCATTACATAATAAAATGCTATATAAATGCCTCATTCAGTCATTCATACTGTCACTTTTGGTCATTTTAATGGATCATTTGCTGAATGAAATAATAAAAAAAAAGATTACTGACATAATAATTGATATACATACTCTCAGACATAAAGGTACAAAAGCTGTTGCTGGGGTGGTACCTTTTGAAAAGTGGTGGTACACTTGAAACATGTATACTTTAAGGGACAGCTTTTGTACCTTTATTTCTGAGAGTGTATATAGATATATGGAAGCCTGGTTCCACCAATGAATAAAAAATAATTACAATTCTGACTTTTCTCCGAATTGCAGTATACAAACTCACAACTGCGAGATATAAACTTGTAATTGCGAGTTCTAAAGTGAGAATTATATTTAGCAAAGATGATATCATGCAATTCTGAGAAAAAAAGATTTTCAGATTTTCGAGATTGCAATTGCTAGAAAAACTTTTATTATTATTATTTAGTGGCGGAAACAGGATTCCATTGATATATAACTTTAATGATAACTGAACTTATCATTAAACACTTATCATTACTGTATTGCTAAAAATAGTCTCACACTCAACAATGCCTCTGCTTGTTTCCTTCTAATGGACATGCTAGGGCGTTTTACAAGCAAAAATCAGTTTAGGAGTGTTGTCTGTTTAATCCAGTATCTGATACTGGCTATATTTGAAGGGTCATGTGAGCAACCTCACAGAAAAATCAGATTTGAGCAGAAAATCAGATTTGGGCCACATTCAGCCTCGGCGAGAATGTCATAGTCAACCGTAACTGTTTTGTTAGTGGCTTTAATGGATAGTGAAACCACGCTTACAGTACCTCACAAGATTTTATGTACATATGTCTTCATTTTCTCTACTTAATCCTCCCAGTTAAAGTAAATCTGTGAACTGGCTGAGCTTTTAGACTCACGTGACCCAGCTCTGGCACGCTAATGGTGCGTCATCGTCAAATCAAACCAAGCCTGTCACAAAACACTCATGCACTTTATCTGACCTTCACCCTTAATGTGTTTAACAAGGTCAGGATGTCACATATAATCATGTACGTGTGTTAGCTACTTCCCTGAGCTTAGACTACAACAGTATGTTATTTGTTTCTCTTCAAAATCATTTAGTTTGCTGTCCAATCACAAGACTAGATCTGTCTGCCTCTGTCAACTTTTTATTGTAAGGCCCGAGGGGATATTGTTCCTCACAAGATGTCACAGGACTTTAATAATGTAGCATAATAAAGTGTTGGGCCGAGATTGTGAACGATTCTTGGAAACGTTGTAGGTGTAGAATGAGGAATGAGACACTCTCATCCAGCCCCGCTAACATTCATGTCTCTATCTCTGGCCTACTTCTAATGTGAGATTGTCACGGCTACAGTTGTGTTGTGATGTCATGACAACAGCGTGCTGTGATGGCTGTGTAGTGCGGGGCAAAGAGCTCTGGTAATCATCTGTTCCTTCGCTAGCGGAACATCTCACACCCTCATTTCAACACGATTTAAACCTCTCAGGAACGTTTGGGAGGAACTTACTGAAACATTTGCCATTGAAATCACTGGAGATCACAAAGACCGGTCACCAGTTTATCTTTTCAATGTTTTCAGGCTTTTTTTTTCTGTCTGTGGCAAGAGCGTAGTTTAAATGAATATGCAAATTAATCTATACAATTAGCATAGTCTTTTGCTACTCTTTCTTTCTGTTATTTGTATTTTCGCTAATGACATAAATGAAAGTTATACCACTTTGATCAAAGGCAAAATGGACAAAAATTAAAAACTAAAGTCCAAAATGGACCTTTTTTTAAATTATTAATTAATTAATTAATAGGTTTATTAATAATATAATTATATTATATTATATTAATTATAGTTAACATGTTAATTATTAATAAATAATGAATTAAATGTTTTCTGACTGGGTGACTGATTTCATTTAATTCATCATTTAAAAAATAAAATACAGTGAGACTATAGAGCACTGCGAGATATTAACATAACTTTGAAATGTTTTGCAGATTTATTTATATTTTGCAAATATTAATTAATTCTAAAGGTTGGATGCATGTAATGAATTAAAAGCTAAGTAAAGTCAAGTAAAGTTAAGTAAAGTAAAATGAATAAAACTTGTAATTAATTAATATGTTTACTAATTAATTAAAATAATAAAATTAACATTATTATTAATAAATAATTATTTTTTCATATGAAATAATAGCTAGTAACAATAATAACAATACGTATTGACAATGAAATGGAGATTTTATAGACAAATGTGACTAAAAATGTAAAACAGAAAAATGATAAATGATGATAATTAAATAAATAAAATAACACTGATGACAGGATGTGTGTCATCTTTGGACCAAGTACATTCGTCTATACTGTGGTGAGAAAACCCTACATGTCAGACAAATAAACAGTGTCTGTGTGAATCAGTGTCCCTTATGGAGACATCATTGCTGACAAGGGTAGAGTGCACTACAAAAAGAGCTGCTGAGAAAGACAGCGAGAATGAGCAAAAGAACACTGACATAAACAAAAACAAAAAAAACTTTTTTTTTTCTTTTTTGTCCCTCACATATTGCAGGATCTCTTAAATCGTTCCGACACACAAATGCACAAATGTCCTCAGGTGTTTCCGAATGTTGTTTTGACTCGCTAGCAAATGCCATTAGTTGTAATTGCTGACATTGCGGACTCATTTTCAGCATACGCATGAGAGAGTGCATTGCTAAGGCACAGAACAGCGTGCCGCCCGAGGGCTCAGTTTCTCCCGAAGCCTTCGCTTGTTCATTTGCAATCGTTAGTTGAGCCAATCTTTCGTTTGTGAGCAAAAGAGAATGAGAGTACATTTCTCAAATTAAAGAAGCTTGTTTAATAGGGACGTTGAGCTCAGATTGTGCATTAAGCCCGAAATTGAATTAGCTGCACCAGAGTCATTTCTTTTTCATTTGCCTTTAATAGGTAAATGTGCAATCGAGGACTAATATGTGTTTTTGTGGGTGTACATACCCACGAACGTGAAGCTATGTATCTAAAGCTCATACCCACTCAAACTCCTCGGAGTATTTAGCTAATGCACTGTTTAATATTGAGTCACCACTAACTATTTTGGCTGTTATTTGGTCTCATTCAAATTACTCATCCTTCATATTTTTATTGTGCATTGGGCCGTATCGTATGACTGATATTCTATCCACAGACACAGCGGTGAGCATCAGTGTGTGTTTGTGTGTGTTGCAGTGAAAGAGGAGTGCGTGTCGGACGAGGATGAGAGGAGCAGAGATGCTTTGGTTGAGGAGATGCTCCAGCAAGGAGACACGGCTGTCATCTTCCCGGAGGCACCAGAAGACGAACCGCGACAGGGCACACCAGAAACCAGCGGACACGATGAAAATGGTACACACGCATCACACACATCGTAAACACTTCATAGGGTAATGTCACACAAGATCAATATAAATAGTTGCTAAAGTAAAAGTGTGAGTTCTTGGATCTTGTCTTATTCGTTGTTAATTAGTCTATTTTGTTTATCTGTTGTTGGTTTTTGAATAATACAGCAGAAGTTGCGAGGGTTCACATACTTTTTTCTGCAACTGTATGCACTTGACATTCAAATCTCACAAAATGAAGTCAACACACTTCTCCTTTGCCTCGATTTCTAGATGGGTTTTCATGCACAAAACTTTTGCAATACTTTATAAATGTTGATAAGAACCGTGGTGCCGTTAACTGATTTTATGCGACTAAAACATTTTTTTTTATCTAGCGTTAAGTCGTGGTGATGAATGTTGGTAGGTTCTCGTACTGTATATCGCAGCCACCACACTAGCTGTTATTTTTAATAGTATGAGACATATGTTTGTATCTTTAGTGAAGCAGTTCAGAGAGCCACTTCTGGGACGCGATATAAGCTGATATAAACACAAGCATTAACTAGAGTGGCTACGATATAAGTTATAAGTTATAGTACATTGCAAGTGAAGTTTAAAAATGTATACGTTTTCATTAGACAAATTTTTCATTGGCTATGTCAATATGCGCAAATCGAAGGATAATGGAAACGCAGCTTCTGTTAGGCCTGCAACACCTGTGCAAATGTCCCATACCTGAGCTACTTTCTCACGTCCCTGTTACTGTGTTTGTGAGAGAGCGAACGTTTCACCTGACCGGAGAGAGAAGGTTAATAGGTTACCTGTTAACAGGTAATATGTTACCTTTGTGAGAGCTGGACAGAAACCTGTCCAGGTGTTTTCTGCTCATTTTCCATTTGACATTTGAAAATTAATATATTATTATTATACGAGCTAGATAAGTGTTTCCTTAAATTGAGATATCTGGTTTGAGAAATAAGGCATATCTTAATTTGTATGCACTATAATGGCATTTCAATTAAACTTGTTAATTTGTATAAAAAGTATGACAGAGCGTATGATGTGCCATACACGGCTTTATTATTCTGTTAGTATGTGCTGTCAAATCTTCTCTGGCTTGTTATTCATGTTGCTTTTATAACAGGCTTTACCAGCATGTTCTTTCTTTTATGAAATCCATTGTTCATCTATGTAATTATTTGCCTTGTTGCCGTGGTATTCTTTAATTACCCAGCTGCCAGTCCTTGTTCTTTTTATTTTGGCTGCTGTTCTTCAGCTCTTCAAGCTGGAGATATTTCAGGATGGGAAGTGTCACACATTAAAGATCTTCCCAAACTCTCATATTCTCATTTGCCAGTGCATTGATCCATGTCTACATGCGCGCGCATACAAACACACACTTCAGATAAAACATCTATGCCAGAAATGCATGCAACTGGATTCCCTTGTAGTACATTAGTCTACTTGCACACCTCTTCATATATAATTGAACAACATAACAATAATTGTAAGCAAATTTGCATACATTTGCAATTACTGAGAGATAACAGATTTTTATGTTTCAAATGTATGCTTTTGAAGAAAAAAGGGCTAGAGAGATAAAAGAGGGAGTCACAGAAAATGAATACACACACCTCTGCTCATTTGTAATACTCTCTTCTCGCTCACTCTCAGGCACACCAGACTCATTTTCTCAGCTCCTCACCTGTCCCTACTGCTCTCGTGGCTACAAGCGTTACACCTCACTGAAAGAACACATTAAATACAGACACGAGAAGAGCGAGGACAACTTCAGCTGCTCTCTCTGCAGCTACACCTTTGCCTACCGAACACAGCTAGACAGACACATGACTGCACACAAAGCTGGCCGAGAACAGGTATTCTGTCCTTACTCTCTAGTGTTTGTGAGAAGTGTGATTTAATGATTTATCTAACATGTTCACAATGGTATTAGACAATTCTGTTTTAGATGATTGTGTGTTGTAGTGAAACACAAAATGGTTGGATTTAACACATAAGTAATTATATATCACTCATGCAATAAGCTGTAAAATGTACTGTAAATATAAATGTTATCATTTTATTAAAGTACTTAGTACAATTAAGGTACAGTACATAGCTATATTTTATACAGAGGGCATATGGTTAAACATTAAACACTTTTTTATATGATTTGCACTTGCATATAAATGATGATGACAGCAGTATTGTTTATCTGATTATAATACATTCTCTCTCGTGTTTATAGCGGCACGTTACTCAGTCAGGTGGAGGAGGGAACCGAAAGTTTAAATGCACTGAATGTGGCAAAGCCTTCAAATACAAACACCACCTGAAAGAACACCTGCGCATCCACAGTGGTGAGGATTGCATGCAATATGCTATACTGCTGTATCTGTGTGTATGCGTGTCTGTGAGTTTGCAAACATGTTTGTGCATTTGTTCACTTTGTACAAATTTGTAGAGCAATTCAGCATTCAAGTACTTCAAAGTACTTACAGTACTTACTGTCAAAGGCTTTTTAAGAGAGATTGTCTTTAAAACACTGCACAATTTGGATAGCCTTTACGGTTAAAAAAATAAAGAAAAATCTTGTTTTGTGTGTGTGTTGTAGTTTTTTTTAGTGTGTCCTCAACAGTAAAAGCAATAGAGTTGAAAACCTCTTTATATATTTGTGAATCATCGAAATTTCAAATTTTTTTATTGTGTGTGTTGTGTAGGAGAAAAGCCTTATGAGTGCTCCAACTGCAAGAAGCGTTTCTCTCATTCCGGTTCTTATAGTTCCCACATCAGCAGTAAGAAGTGCATCGGCCTCATCTCAGTAAACGGCCGGCCGCGAAATTCTCCCGCCACCGGAGCTGCCAAGACCCCGCAGTGCTCTTCCCCATCCCTGCCAACCTCTTCCCCCACGGCACGAGTCCAAGTCAGAGACAAACTGGACAATAGCAAACCCCTTCAGGAACAGCTTCCCTTGACACAGATCAAGTCTGAGCCACTGGACTATGAGTACAAGCCTGTGGTGGTGGCACCATCAGCTAGAGGTGTAAATGGCATATTCCAAGGTGGGGCGGCAGCCCCTCTTCAGGGCGCTGTACAGGCTGTTGTGCTCCCAACAGTAGGTCTGGTATCCCCAATCAGCATCAACCTTGGGGACTTACAGAATGTGCTAAAGGTGGCAGTGGACGGGAATGTCATTAGGCAAGTGCTGGAAAGCACGCAAGCTAAGGGGCAGCAAACAGGGACGGGAATCGTTGGAGCAGGAGGGGTGGGAATTGCCCAAGCACCCCAACAAGTCATACAGGCCATTAGTCTTCCCATCTTGGACCAGGATGGCAGTACTAAGATCTTCATTAATTACAGTCTAGACCCATCACAGGCCCAAGCGCTCCTTCAAAGTCCAAAGAAGGAATCTTTGGGGTTGACCACAGAAGCCTGCAAGGCTCAGAAGCTGCCAGAGGACTTGACAGTCAAGACGAATAGGGACAAAACCACCATCACTGTGGACGAGAAGAGTATTTTACACAATGACACAACACTTAAGCACTGTGGTAAAGATGGACATAGGATAAACGGGAAAAACCTTGAGGGGAAGACAGACTTGGAGGAAGGACTGTGTCCTGGTCAGCCTCCCCTAAAGAACCTTCTCTCCTTGCTCAAGGCTTACTTTGCCTTAAACAATGAGCCCACCAAGGAGGAGCTAGCAAAGATATCAGAGTCTGTTAGTCTTCCAGCAGAGGTGGTGAAGAAATGGTTTGAGAAGATGCAGTTGGGACAGATCTCTGTAGATCCTTCCTCACCCCTGGCTGAGGATGAGCAGACCACTCCTGGAGATTTGGATGGGACTACAGGGGCATCACCCCAACCAGAGCCAGATAATCAAATTAACTCAGAGGAGCAAGGAGAAAGGGAATGCTGTAGCCCAGCTGAAGGCGTAGCAGCTGGTGAGAATGGGATAGAGAGTGTCCCTACATCCCCTTCACCACTAAACTTATCCGCCGATGGTCCTGTCCCAGCCAGGACTCTTGAGGAGGGCGAGGGACCTCTCGATCTGTCGCTACCAAAATCTGCTGCTACAGCTGCTGTGGCTAGCAGTCACGTAAACACTGTTTACTCGGCTCAAGAGGAGCCGCTGAATTTGACTTGCACAAAGAAGGAACTGCTCAGCAATGCAAGCACCAATGCTGCCATATATGCCAGCCAACCAAGTGCCAATCCCATAAACATTGTGACCACTCAACTGCCCACCCTAGTGGCTATCACTGACCAGGGACAAGCGCAATGTCTTCGTGCACTTACCACCACTAAACAGACCATCCTGATCCCGCAGCTTACTTACAGTTACACCACTTCATCCTCCAGCCCAGCAGGGAATGATGCGCCACAGAAGAACGTTATACACGTCAATGGCATCAAGGTGAGGGCCGTGCATACAAATGTACCTTGTACTAAGACTCAGGTATGTGTATACCAAGGTACCTTGGTTATATCAAATCAAAATGATCTGCTTTTTTTCACAATGTAGGAGGAGAAACAGGAGATGGGGTCAGAAGTCACTTCAACATTGGAAGAACAGACAGACTCCGACTCAGGGCCAACGAGAAAGAAGATGAAGCGGACGGAGAGTGGGTTGTACGCCTGTGACCTGTGTGACAAAATCTTCCAGAAGAGCAGCTCACTGCTCCGCCATAAATATGAACACACAGGTGGGATTCACGAACACCCATGGGGAAAATAGTAGGCGTTAAGTAGAGTTTAGCCAGTTTTTAGATGTTCCTTCAAATGTAAATTGCTGGGCATTCATAGAAATATGATTTGAAGTGATATTGAAGGGGAAATTATGACTGAATACATTGTGTTGCAGTAATTTTACCTATTACACAGGGAGCTGAACTGAATTTCAAGTTCCAACCGCTGTTAAATTACACGTGCTGGAGGGTGCGGTGACTTATTTTCCCTTATCCGTTGGCCAAATACATTACCTTCTCACACCGAACCCAGGCTGTTGCATCAGTTCTCTGTTAGTAATTTACACTCCTCCTCCCTCTTTTGCTTTAAAAACATGAGAAGATAGAGAAGCCAAGAGCCGGTCACCTCTCGCTGTTAAGATACCTGGCCAAAAAGTGAGCAGCACTCATCCAAATGACATCACAGCTCCTTGAACCACAAATTGTGCTGTCTTTTCTCTCTCTCTTATTTTTTGTCTGAAGCCGCAGTTTATAAACTTCCAGGCCTTGGTGGAACTGGCCTGTCTTGTGCACCACAGCTTGTTTTGATTCATTGTTTGGTCTTATTGTCCATGGCTACATAACAACATGTAATGCAATTCTTAATGCCTTAAAGATCCAGGGTTGGACACTGGGTGTGGGGGCTTTTCTAGTGCTGCATGTAGAGATTACAGGAATGTTTTTCTGTATATTTTCTGTTTTCTCTTTATAAGTTGAGCTGTGTGACAGCTTTTTAAAGCATGTGTATAATTAATTAAAATTAGTCCATTAAATATATCATACTATGGCCTAATTGTGTCAATCAACTAACAAACATTCATCTGAAACTTCCAGTAAATGCGACATGATTTTAAACACATTAAAGGGATAGTTCACTCAAAAATGAAAATTCTATCTTTGACTTTTGTTCATTTTTGGAAAACAGGATATTTTTGATTAAATCCACAAGGTTTTTGATGCTGCACAGACAGAAATGGAAATAACCCAGTAAGGACATTGTTAAATTACTCCATATGACATCTATGATTCAACTTTAATCTCATGAAGCTATGAGAATACATTTTGTGCACAAAGAAAACATAGATATTGACTTTATTTAGCAATTTCTTCCCTTCTGTGTCAGTACCCTGGTGAAAAAAAAGCTAAAACCAGCCTAGAAGGGTTGGCTGGAAGTAGCTGGTTTTAGCTGGTCGTTCCAGCTGGTCTCCCAGCCTGACAGGCTGGAAATGTGGCCAAACCCCCCCTAAAACCAGCCTGCTGACCAGCTTAAACCAGCTGAGACCAGGCTGGTCTCCCAGCTAAAAACAGCCAACCAGCCTAGGCTGTTTTTAGCTGTTTTTTTCTTCAGCGTCTTTGACACACATTCCCGAGAGTAACAAGACACATGCATGTGCATTCCTCTGCGTGTAAACAAGGGGCAGCCCAGGCATGTTCTATGTGAACGCATGTCAATTCTGACATGAAAGAGAAGAAATTGTTTAATAAAATCACTATTTATTGTTTCTTTGCACAAAAAAGTTCTTGTACATTCATAAAATTACAGCTGAACCAAGGGTGTCCTTACAGCCTTTTTGTGCCTTGAACATAGTAGTTCTGTTGCTGTCTATGCAGGGTCAGAAGACTCTCGGATGTAACAGTCTTCTACATGGGGACCTATTTCGAAACTCCCAATTGAATAGAAATAAAGCTCAGAAATGATTGTATTTCTCTGCATATTCTAGTAATGAGATAAGTGCTCCAAGACTAATAGAGTGCAACCTCTTCATCTCTAACAGGAAAGAGGCCTCATGAATGTGGGATCTGCAGCAAGGCCTTCAAACACAAGCACCACCTAATAGAGCACCTGCGCCTGCACTCCGGAGAAAAGCCGTACCAATGCGACAAGTGCGGCAAACGCTTCTCCCACTCTGGCTCCTACTCGCAACACATGAACCACCGCTACTCCTACTGTAAGAAAGAGGCTCAAGGCCAAGGGCTAGGCCAGGGAGCCGAGGAAGAGGACAATCCTGGCGAGGAGCAGCCTCAGACGGGCAGCACAGCGACCTCGCCCCCCTCCCACCTGGACTCGGATGAGCGGGGGAGTAGTACCAGAGAGGATGAGAGTGAGGAGGATGAGGAGATGGGCTCGGGGAGCTTAGTGGATGAAGATGAGATTCAGGTGGTCAAGATCGGAGAGGAGGGAGATGAAGATGACCAGGGAGCAGATGAAGATGTGGGAGAGAGGATGGAAGGGGCCGAACAAGAAGAAGATGGTGACGAGGAAGGTGAGAGTGAGGAAAATGACGGACAAACGCTGAAAGTCGTAGTGATGCAGGATGAATGTGAAGACGGAAACGGAGAGGATGAGCGAACGGAGGAGGAGGCCATGGACACAGGAACTCTAGAACACGTGAAGGACATAACAGAAAAAGAGAACCCGGCGGACGATAATAAAAAGATTGAAAATGAAGAAAACACAGCCGCTATGAACGGAGACGTGAAGTGAAGCCACAACTGTGTTTTTACGGCCCTTATTCCTTACAACGTTGTTTTACAAAGTTACTAATTTGAAGGAACAAAAAAGACGTTTTCTCTCCGCAGATGTTTCTCTCTCTTCCTGAGAAAGTGACTGTGTTAAGACGAGAATGAAGTGAGGAAGAGAGCGTGACTGCTCTTACGCTGCATTTAAACCCACTACTGTGTATAAACCCCCAGGTGTGCCTGATAAATACGAAATAGTTACTTTTTCCACATAAAGACGATTTTCAGTGTTTGAGTATGGTTTGTATAAATGCAAAGTTTAACGAAAAAAACAAAACAAACAAAAACAAAAAAGAAAATGACGCATATATGGACTGAAAGCTATACACGTTTTGGCTAATAATGTTTTATTACTAAAACGCCTTGGGTCAATTTCTTTTATCAGTATTACTAATTTTTTTGTCACTCTCGGTTTACCCTCAAAAGCTGTACAGTTGGGAGAGAGAGATTTCTATACGTTTTTATTGCCAATGAACAAAACTCAGTATTTTCTTGCATTTGAAGGAAAAGAAAAGTATCCTGTGCACTACCATATTCCCAGTTTACCTATGGAACACCTATGTGGGCCTTGTGTTGTTTAATGTCTACCTTCCAGTATTAGCGCCCCTAAGCCACGCTAGTGCTCGCTAGCACAACATTTGTCTGTCGTCTCATTTCAAAAAGGACTGTGAGCCTTAAATGTCAAAAGATTGATGTGGTTACGGTGGGAGGGCTTTAATGAATCCCAAAAAGCCAAGGCATCAAAACCTTAGTAATCCCTGACAGCTGGTTTTAAAGGTAGTCTCCATCATGTTTCAGGTCCCTTCCCCACCCATCATCCACCCTTATGCAAAAACATGCATGTTGGAAGTGCCATTGAACAGTGCTGTGACGGAGCAGCACACTCGCGTGGGGCTCATGCTGTCTTTGATTTTGGTAGCAAAATTTTGGACCCCTGCACCTAAACCACTAGTCCTGACTAAAGGACAAGACTGCCTCTTTTTGTTATTTCATTTGATCAATCCAGTAAGGACTACACTGCATCAAGAATTCAGGAAAGACGATCAATGAGCAAAAAGGAGAAAAAAGCAGCTCTTTTTTCAGCCTTGAAGTATTTTTCCCCTGTTTGGTGCACTTGTTTCTCTTGTTATCTTTAACTGCACGACACTTTTTCTTCAGGTAACAAATGTAGGCAGATATGATCAATGAAGAATTCACTTTTAGTGTTTTTTGTTTCTTTTCGGTCAGCCTTTTTACCTGTCAGTATTAATTTTTGTCTTGTTTGTAATGAAGTTTTTTTGTTGTTTGTTTCAGTGAACATTGTGTAATATTTTTTTGTTTTGTTTTTCAGTAAAGGCAGTATTACCCCTCCCATCCCTCACCGTGTATAACTTTACATTTTTAGTTTTAGAGACCTTTTATATTTATGTGTCTTATTTTTGTATTTTCTTTATGGTTATTTATTACACAATGTAGTGTACAATACTGTAGTTTGTATTAATACAATAATATATTTTAGTATGAAGAATAATTTCGAAGATAAATGAAATCAAAGCTGGGGAAGGAACTCTAGCATTGCAAAGTGTTTTAAAACAGAAAAAGTATTATTTTCAAATTTTCAAAATGCATTATTTGAAAAAAATAAAAGACAAAACAAAAACACCCCTAAAGTATATGAGAACTGTTAGCTTTTACACGTCACTTTCATGTTATTGTCTCTTACCCCACTATACTTTGAAGCTACTGAAAACTAATTGTATGCTATACATGCATGAGTCCTTGCTGTTGTATCGAAAGATTGTCCTTCGCCATGAAACTGTGCTGCCCTTTTAATGAAGCCAAAACATCATCAATGTGTTGTTTTTTTATTATTATGTTTGGTTGTGCCAATTTGTAACTCTCTTTGTCTACATCAAGGCAACAAAGTCTTTTATATGTCCCTGTTTTAACCTTTTTAGTGATAGCTTTTTGTTTGATCGTTTGTTTTATTTAGTTTTTTTTAATGACTCCCCATCTCACAATAAAATACTTCAAGAATACAACACTTTCAGCTTTTCTAGAATATTTCCATTACATGACATGTACATCTTTAATTACAGGACCTAAGCATACATTTCGAAACATTTAGTCTCTGTTGCACAGTGAACCCAATCCCTCAGCTCTAACACAAGCATTGATTAGGATCGGGTTGCCATGCGGGTTTTTGGATGGAGAGCATGAATTATTAATGCAACAAAACATAAATCTATGATCTGACTGAAGCCTGAAAATGATGTGATGCATGCTCAGCTCTCTATGCAGAATCTCGCTGTGTTTGTGTGCATGTCAGACTGCCATAAATAATTTTGTTAATGCAGAAGCCAGAATATTTTTAAACTCTGTGGCAGTTTGATGCTTCATGCAGTTATAGAAGGACTACGAAGATTAATGCATGGTCTTCTGAATGCCTCAAACTGGGCACTCAAAACCCAAGTAGCTTTCTCGTGACCCTTCTGCCTGCTTAGTATTGAACGATCTGGAAATCACACACAAGGCTGGAAATGTGTTCACGCAGAATGAAACGAAAGCCCTGTTTCCAGCAGTAGCTCAAAGTTGATGGACAACAGCACAGAAACAAGCCAAGAGTGGAAGCAGAGAACAGAACACCCCCTGGGAAATTTAGTGGATAGCACAATCAAATACAAATAGCCTACATCTGTGCTCAAAACATTACCCCTTACTTAAAAATCATGTTCATTTAAGCCAAGCGCTAAATTTCACCGCATGTAGGCATGAGGATTAACGCTGGATTCACTGAGATTTTCCCCATCCATATTTTACTTGGATTGGTTTGAGCACACTTGATTTTGATAAACAGTTTTATAGGTGGAATAAGCACAATAAAAGTTCACATTAAGGGCCGACGTCATTAGATGAACTTTGGTGGTTATTACATATCACGCAGAACAAAATTAAATAGTTTGCTTCTCTTTGCATGTCCTGTGTAATCAGAATGGATGATAAGCATTGTGCTGAATATGCAAGTTATTTCATGATGATCTTTAGGTCCAATATGAGGTTAAATCTGGCAAAAGAAACTGCAACCCTACCTGTGATGCACTATTTGTACTGTGGATACTGACTGCTCATGAAGCCTCATTTAAAAGCCAGTTAAAACACACACACACACTATATATTTATAGTATATACTATACACATAGTCTACAATAGTCAACATTTGAAGTGAATCAAAACCTAAACCCAAAATGTGTTCTTGTATTAGGACAACTTTAACTTTTTTGATCAACTTCAAAAGTTGACTAATAATATACACTACTGTTCAAAAGATAGTCAGTAAGATATTGAATGTTTTTTTTTAAATTATTCTTATGCTCATCAAGGCTGCATTTATTAGATTAAAAATCCAGAAAAAAATGTAATATTGTGAAATATTATTTCAATTTAAAATAACTGTTTTCTGTGTGAAAATGTAATTTATTCCTGTGATACAAAGCATCATTACTCCAGTCTTCAGTGTCACATGATCCTTTCAGAAATCATTCTAATATGCTGATTTATTACTAGAATTGTCAATGTTGGAAATTGACTCCAAATTTTTTAATGGTAGTGTGTACATGTAAATGATAAAATGTTGTAAGAGTTTTCAATTCCTTGATTTAAAAAAAAAAAGAGTGGCTATTCCCATCTTGACATCACACGTAGGGTTTCATGAGGTTACAACAGTGACTTCAGCTCAGTTTGGTTGGACCACCAAAGCTGGATAAATATCCAGCTGATTTTTTTTTCTTTTGAACTGTAGAGTGACAACAACGAATTGTTTGAAAGTGATTTTAAAATGCTGCTCAAACATCAGCAAGTTTCTTCTGAAGGCCTCTTTTGATCTCAGCGT
Source organism: Enteromius radiatus (assembly GCA_032357445.1). NCBI lineage: Eukaryota > Metazoa > Chordata > Actinopteri > Cypriniformes > Cyprinidae > Enteromius > Enteromius radiatus. Next base: position 7,658,737 of record JAUCMS010000019.1, on the reverse strand, counting down.
GATTTAGCCACACTCCTCAGCTGCTAAGACCAAACCTCACCACAAGTTTCTGATGTTTATATAAGGCTGTGCCCCTCCATTTACTCTCTAATGAGCTTCTAATCATTTGCACCTGTGCAACAGTGCACCTGATTTTCATTTTACCCATTTGCTGCATGTGGAAATTGCATTTCTGTTTATTTAAATAGTACAATTGACTACAAAACCTTACTTTACCTTGTATGACCTAACTCTATTCTTCTATTTGATTCTGATCCAGCAGAGAATAAAGCAGTGAGACATTACCATGTTATATATATATATATATATATATATATATATATATATATAAACAATGACCTGCATGTGGTAACAAACAGAAATACACCAAAACATGCATTACAGACTGATACAAATAAAAAATATCCATTACAGTAACATGCTGTTATAGATGTTGCTGATATATACTGTATTTGTAATACCATCGTCCTTTGGAGACTGTAAGAAGAGACAAACAACATCACTGCTGTAACATGAGCTCACTAACGCTCTCTGAGCATAAAGATATATGATTTCCATATCAGCTTTTTGCCTCAATTTGCAAATATGATAATCCACTCCGCTGCAGAAAATAAGTGAAATAAATATGAATATGAATAATGAATATGAATAATAAAAACATAATTTTCGTAATTAGAACTTGTCTCGTTTTAATTTTTTGCTTACATTCCTTATATATTCTGTACATATACAGTATAGATGCACACACACAGATACAGTGTGTATATATATATAGATATATATATATATTCCTCTCAAGTAAAAATGTATTTAGGCCTATTTGTTTGATAGTTTGAATAATTATTTAGGATTTTTTTTTTGATGTTCAAATTTATGCCACCAAATCCATTATATATGTATATACTGTATATTCACTCTATAAAAAAAAAAAAAACGCTATTTGTGGAAAAATGTTTTTCAAAACTCCCAAAACTGCATGAATACCAGCCACTTTCATTTAAAATTAGATTTTTGCTTTTTATCATCTCAGACACCTTTATTTGTCACTGATGAATAGATTTCAAAATGAAAAACAGCATGAGATACCATGGTTATTGTGTTCGGTGAACGTATTCTCAGGTGAAATGAAGGCACTGATGATGTCGTCTGTCCTAGGTAACGCAGATGACTTTTAGTGATGATGTCAAAGACATGCTGTAGCACATAATGATTTAATTAGAATCCCCCACAGAAAGAGCATGCAGTCAGTGCTTTTAAATAACACGTGAGCCCAAAACCAGATTCAAGAAGTGATCTGTTGTTGTCCACACACACACACACAATGAAACACACTTACTCTAAGCCAGATGGCTCAGGGTACAAAAATCAATTAGATCTCCACCTCAGGAGCAGAGGGAATTCATCCTGGCCGACCCCAGCAGCCCCTCCTCAGGTCTGCATACAGGAGGACTGAGGCTCCCCTTCTGCCTCATCACCTCAGCTCTAATCTACTTCTCTCCGCTGCATACACACTAACTTCATTAGACGAGCGGGGGGAGGAGGGAGAGGTAGAAATAGGGCACAGTGAATATCTTCAACTGCATGAATCACTCGAGCTCCTTTAAACATAACTGAATTGCGAGAGCATACTTGAGAGAGGGAGAGAGAAGAGGCGAGAGCTGTAAGGAACATCAAAATGGATTTATTTTGCATTGGGAACTCTTGCCAGCTCTACTTTGGAGGAGAGGAGCAGAAAAGGAGGGAAGAGAATGTGTAGGTGGATTCTGGGAGAAGGATAATGTGCAATCAAAAGAAATAAGCTGACAGCAAGAATTAAGAGACTGTGGAGGAGCTAAAACATGATCTTCGTTACACCCTAGTGTTCATGTTACAACATTACAACAGGGATTCACGGCCGCAGTGTTTGTCTGACAAGAACTTATGAAGCTTAATGAACAATCAGGCTAATCGTTTACAAAGTATTAGCATGAGCTAACCCAGAGGTTTAATTAGCTCTTTAAGGCATTAAAGGGATTGTTCAGCCTTTACATCATTTAATCGCTCTGATTTAGTTCCCTATGACAACTCTTGTATGTTCTTGGCCAAGAAATGATACTGAATAGTACATAAATTCACTATGAATGTGGTCCGTGCGATTTATTTGTTAGGATATAAGTCTTCTAAAGTCATAGCTTAGTATGGCGATGAGACCTAAATTTACAAGTGAGTTATAAAATGCTGCAAGTCATCATGTTGAACAAATTTACTTACAAAAAAAACCCCAAAACACTCAAAAGAACAATTACTTAAGAAATCAGACATCGCTTCTTCTTTCGTAAAGACAAGGCGGATGTGAAGATCGTCAGTTCCTCCATAGAACATAATACACTTGATGATAACAACAGTCAGCCCCCATTCGTTGTCGACCAAAGAAGTAGTATATTTATAGCATAGTATATTATAAGTTTTTTTACCCCCATATTCAAACTTCAAACATTGCAGGCATTTGTGGAAATATACTTCTTTACAGAGATTTATTAATAAAACAAATTTAATTAATAATTATATATATATATATATATTTTTTTTTTTTTTTCCTCTCTCTCTCTCTCTCTTCTCCCTCCATACATTTTAAATAATAAAAAAAAAAATTCCTTTTTTTTTTGTGTGTGTGTGTTTATACTGGAAATAAATGGCTTTAAACGAAGGCTTATTTCACTCAAAAATTTTACTTCTGTAATCATTTACTCACCCTCAATTTGTTCCAAACCAGTTTCTTTCTTCTGTTGAACATAAAATTAGAAATTGTTACCAAACATATGGGATGGTCATTTACTATCAGTATAGATAAAAATAAATAAATAAAAATAAAATCAATTAATTAAAATAAATACACACACACACACGATTAAAGGTACTTATTTCTTAATTTTATAAAAGTTTGGTTGCACATTCTTCAAAATATCTAATTGTGTGTCCAGCAGAAGGAAAAAAATAGTTTAGACCAACATGAGGGTGAGTAAACGATGACAATTAAATTTTTTGAGTGATATCCTTCTATCCAAAAACATGAATGTAATTGGATACCTGCATGCACTTGAGACAGGACTAGTGTCTGAATAAACAGTCACTTCCCCTTCAATGATAAAGATGGTTACGACCCTGTTTAAGCATAACAATTCCAAAGCGAAACGCAGCATGTATGAGTAGGCAGCAACCTAATTGATGTTTAACATTACATGCCTGTATCTCTGGAGCTGCTGTGTTATCTTCTCAGCAAAACTGCACTGTAAAGAGGCTGCTGCACCTCAGATCATAAATCATCAAGAGCTAGGTGTGAAGTGTGTGTGTGTTCTTGTTAGGCCAAGTGTGTGAGGTAAACTCATGGGAGGAGCAGTCATAACACCAGCACGAACACCCCTCATTTATCACACGCGCACATCAAGCCTATGATTTCATAGACCTTAATTAAAAAGCACACAGCACTATTTATAAGTGTGATCGTCACTTAGTAGCACTAATAAGGATGTTAGTTGAAGAAACACATATTATTAAGCCTCAAGTAGCGAGGGCTCTGCTAGTAGGCACACATGCTAATAAGCTGCTGACGGGGTCTAACACCACTCCACGGGCCTGAACAGGATTAATCAGCCTGTAAAAGAGACCCACCACACGGCTTCCTGCAAGGACACCGAGGCTAAATCAGCAGTTGGAGACAAACTAATTAACGGGTAGAGAGAGACCGAATCACTAGAGAGTAGTGAAGAGGGGCATTGCTTTTAAATTACTGTCAGTCTTATTCACCAGCTGCCCTGCTTTAAAGGTTTTCATGCTCTTTACTCAGGGTGTGTTTGAGCTGATGTATGTGAAATTTTAAAGCCGTAGTGCTCTTTGCTTCTCATTAAACTTTCGAATTCAACTCCTGTCTACCCTTGTCTTCTTGTAAGACATATCCGTCCTATTATAAATGGTGTGAATATAGAAATGCGAGTCATTTGTATCCTTCATACTTCCTCTGAGAAAACTGGCACAAAACTGTCACTTGGGCGGTACCTTTTCAAAAGGTACAAATATGTATAATTTAGGGACTAATATACTTTTAAAATATTAATGTATTTTTGAAATACTAATATATGCCATTTAGCTGTAAATAAGATAAAACTGGAGAGCTGCCACTGAAAATGTACACCTTTGTACTTTTTAGTAGGTACACTCTCAGAAATAAAGGTACAAAAGCTGTCACTGGGGCGGTACCTTTTCAAAAGGTACGTTTGTACCTAAAGGGTCCATTTTGGTACCTTAAATGTACATATTAGTACTTAAAGTGTACATATTTAAACCTAATAGGTACAAAAGTGTACCTTTTGAAAAGGTACCACCCCAGTGACAGCTTTTGTACCCTTATTTCTGAGAGTGTACAGCATCAGTGACAACTTTTATATCTTTTTTTTTTTTTTAACAGTTTTGTTTTTTTTGAGAGTGAATGTGTCAAAAAAATATCTTTAACTAAAACTTTATGCCAACTTTACTTTTACTGCTGTGAACTTTCAGATATGCATTTCATATTACGTTTATAAATAATTTATATTAATTTTATTTATATTATATTTTATAATAAGGCCATAACTAACTTTAAATCATATTTTAAACTCTTTTTATTTGTCTTTCTTAATGCCTTCAAGAAAATGTGCACATATTTATGTGAACAAAAGTACAGAAATAATGCTACCATTTTTATGATTTTTTTTTTGTAGTGCTGGCAAATGATTCAACATGATTAATTGCATACAAAATAAAGGTTTTGTTTGCATGTGTTCTGTGTACATTTATTATGTATATACACATACAGTATATATATTAAAAATATTTACATCTATATTTATATTCATATAATTTATATTATAAATATATTTAATATGTAAACATATTTTTATAAAATTTTGAAATATTCAAAATTTCAAATTCATATTTGAAATATATACGTGTATATATACAGTTCACACACATGTTATGCAAACAACATTCTTAGATATTTATTAAAATACTTTTTGATAGTTGTGCCTTAACCATTTTATGCTCTCTCTGTTGCTAAAGTAATAAACTAACATCTCTTTTAATGATTTTGTTTATATTTACTGATATTTAGGAATATCTGTGTTCAATTTTCTAAGCAGCATTATGTTATTTTCAAGACTTTTAAAGTCAAACGTAATTGTTTTGCTACTTTTAAGGCATAATTTCCCAAAACAATAATTTATCACAGTGCATATGTGAAAACTTTAAAAATTATTTGTCGGACAAAAAAGGAAAAATAACTTCTTGTCTGGCACTTTGGAAGAGGCGCCAATTTTGTATAACGACCCATATTTGCATATTGGCACACATACTCAATAAAACTCCAGGCAGGGTTCTTCAGGTGTTCTCTGCTGCAGAATTTACAAGCTCTTAATGCTGGGTCAGATGATGGAGTATGGATAAACCAATCAGGCTTCACCCAGGATGAGTAAATGGACAAGCAGAGGGGTCCATTATCTGTCAGGCTCGTATGATACAGCAGCTCCATATTTACGGCCTACTTAATGGGGTTGATTGTATTAGTGCACGAGAAGAGGGAACAGCCCTATTGCAGACATAGTATTTCCAGCTTTGTGCAATTACCTTATGTAAATCCCGCAAGTAGGCGTCTATTTAAAATGCATTGAATTTCCCAATGCAAAACCATCAAGTCCAACCATGCGAACTTCATTAATACCAAAGCATGGGCAGATAACATTTGAAGTAGTCCTATGATTACTTTAGCCAATGCCGTGTGCATTTGGGGTTTATTTTAAAGGATACTTGAGATGGTATTTGCAAAGACTCTGTAAATGGAGCATTTAAGCACAGGAGCCTCAGGAGTGTCTCAAGTGAGGAATAAGCACAACTTTACATGGAAGTACCATCAATATTTACACAATTGCCTTATAAAAGCCAATTAGGGAGAGGAAATGGATTTCAACATCATGTTAACCCTGCATCCGGCGTGGTTTACATCTCCGTGCAATATTTGCATTAATGGTAAATTATTTCGCACAAAAGGCATTTTGAAAACCCTGATAATATCACATTCTACTACACTTAAAGCTTAAAGTAACAGCAAACGGATGCTTATCAGCTGCTGGGACATTCCTATAAATGTCATTCAGGCTGTATGCATATAGATTTACTGCCCACAAAAACTGTTTACATTTATATGTAGCCCTATAAAAGTAGTTACCCTGTCAAATAAAATGATTTAATCTGCCCTCCTCATACATGCATGCAAATTATCCCAAGTTGTGTAGCTGTCGAAGACGCAAGATTTGGCTTATTCTTGATTTCATAGACTCGATCAGCAGAGTTTAACTTACAGCACTTGTTTTATTCGTTTTAGAGCGTTTGCACAGAGCAGCAAATGTGTGGAATGTTTTTTTTTTAATGAACACGATTATTCAGTTTAGTTGGGGCTCCAAAACGCAGATATGAAAATGGATCCCTGAAGAAGCAAACTCGATTATCGTTTATGAAAGTCTTCAGTCATATACGTTTTAGGCGCACAAACATGTTCGTGGTCACTCAAACTGAGCAGGAAACAACAGAAAATGATAGATATATTGAAGAAAAAAAAAGAAGAGTCATAGTCATGAATGTTTTATGGGTCATAATGGCTTGCTCAAATTTCCTCACCACACTTCGGCCTCCACGGACACACGAGACCAGGGGCTTTCCTGGCACCTCTGCCCCACAGACACGCAGCAGCATATGGTGTGCAATTCAGACACCTCTGGGGCCCCCGGCTGCTGCAGAGTGTGGTCAGAGCTATGAATTATGGATATGAGCTAATTGTTTTCTCATTTGGAAAGTCTTGCTCTTTTTAGCTTGTACAGCTCATGGATTTTAAGCAGGTGTTTGATTTGATCTCCACCCAGGCAGTATTCTGTCATTTTCCATGTCACTTTTTCACAGATTCTTTTCTAGAAAAACAGAGCAGGTTTTATATATATATATATATATATATATATATATCACCATAAATTTAAGCTTTAAGGAAATTAATATTTCAGTAGAGGGTGTTTCAATGAAGCTCCTGAATAAATGTTTAAAAATACAGAATGCTCTGCTCAAATAAACAGGATTCATATTATTTTAAATTATTCGAATAAAAGGAATGAAACGGTTCCCTGCGTCATTCCATATTAATATAGAAATAAATGGTGATACATGAACAATTAAAATAAACACTAAACTAATAACTCAAGCATTATCCATGAGTTTGTCTTTTTAATTAGGATTAGACGTCAATTTCAGAAACAGCAGTTAGTCTGAAAATTACATTCAAAATGTGCAGTTCACAAAGCATGATGACATCACCCCTCCCCCGTCCCATCTAATACTCATTTCCTTCATCCGTACATCAACAAAATTAGATCTTTTCACTTATTACTGACACACAACTTCAAGCCATCACACTTCATTATCGGTATTTTTTTTTTATACAACAGGTTCAAGTTCTTGAAGTAATTTGTACATTTGTTTTCAGAATTTAGTTAAAAATGAGACCGAGAAGGCGTTTACCATGCGTACCTTCAGTTAACACTAACTGCAGTACTATTTCCAGTACCATCCTGTCAATTTGTTATCAAGCTCCTTTCCATCCAGGGGCCGAGCAGGAAACAGGAGATGAATATTCTGTATTGATCTGAAACGGTGTAAGGCCTAAATGCCGATCTAAGCAGCTCACCTTTTGTTTTCCAGTAAGCCTAGAGAGATACAAGGGCGAGAGACGAGATCTCTGGGAACAGCTCTTGCTTTTAAACACAACACACTGGGTTCACATCTGGTTCTCTGCATACTGTTACACGGGAGGATCATAAAAAGGAAGTTCCTCTATTGGATGACACAACTGTGTGACGAGTCCTAAAGCAAAAGGCGCACAATTTTTCCAGTAAACATTAGGAAGGTGTGGGCAAACATGGGTGGATATGGAGAAAACAAGAGTCTTTCCAATTTGAAACACTGGCCTAATACTGATTATTAATCATTGTCCAATTAAATCGACCCCATTATCCACAGGTCAGTAGTCATTATCAAGTAATACTGTCTGCTAATACAGTGCACTTTCAGCTTATTCCACAGGAAAAAAAATGAAGAAAATAAAAACTCTGAGCTCCGTGAGATCCCAGATACAAGTCAGTTATATGTCTGAATGAATCAAACCCAAAATCAGTATTTCTTTTTAACATGTCACTGCAAAGAACTCAATCTGGTGCTCAGTCAGTTTTCATTCTAGTTATCAATACTGGCTAAGATAAGTCCATTCCAGTGTCCAATTTAGGAAAATATTCCCATATCTCCAAAAAAAGAGTGCATAATCCAGACTAAAGACCATCCACAATTGTCCAAATGTCCATCCAGCTTATTCTAAGCCAAGGAATGACAATCCAAATGGAAAAAAGGAAAGAAAAATGTGTATATCCTTCAAACTTCAGAAGAATATTAAGTGCATAAAGAATCTTCCTGTATTCATTTTCTTTGCTTATATCCAGGTATATATCACAGTAAATCCACTCACATTTGTTTATGTATTCTATTAAGCTTGGTCCACAGCAGTGGTGCGTTTTTGTGCGATGGATATGAGATGTTAAACTTCTGGCATTGTGTCCTCTGGATTGATTCTCACTTAGAGATGTTCTACCTGCCAAAAATGTTGTCATACTCTAGAAGGATGAGTTCTACAATCTGGTTCTGATAGACCATATGAACTGCCATGTTGCCCGTCTCGATCTCCGGCCGCAGCAGGGTTGGACCGAACACAATAGCCACGCTCTGGGTAGTCATCCTGTTCACCTCGCCGTGATCTATCACTCTGAAAGAAAAGAAAGTAAGAATAAGTGTCTTGTGTTTTTTTCCCCCCTCATAAACACAAATCAACAGCAGAGCTCATATTTTGTGAATAAAAAGCTTCCATTTGTCTGATAAGGAAATCGTGAAAGGTGAAATTTGTGGCAGGTAAATGCATTTCTTTTCTTAACCACATGCAAACCAATCTACTCCACATTAAAATGCCAAATCTTTCCAACGCTGGTGATTTTGCATTAGGAAAAATGTTTGGGTATTGTGCTTAAATTACACAAATACAGATGCCTTTTCCCTGCAACGGCAAAATGTCAGACCATAATTTTTCTGGAACGCTATGCCTCCGTCCTCCATTTTGAGTTACAGTGGACCAAGAGCCATTTAAATGCAAATAGAGGCAAAGGCAAATGTCATTGTGCGTGCTTGATATAGCAATTACGATTGAGACTCAATGCCGGTCTCGAATTACATTCAGAATTACACAGTAAGGCACAGTCTCATACAACAACATGGGGAAAATGATTCACTCTATATGTAGAGTGAAAATAGAGTTTTCGTTGTTTATTTCCTCACTTCATATTGGAGTTGATTTAAAGAAACCAGAAGTAAGAATGCTGGAGGTGTGAAGGTGACGCCCTAAAAACACATTTGAATTTGTCTTAAAATGATGTGCATGCACAGACGTGTCATTTCAGATTTACCAAAGAATATAGCAAATCTCTAAGAGAGGAAGCAATGGATACTTTCAGCCACTGTCCTTCACGAGGCTGAGAGCAAAATTAAGGTGAAACACTGTAGAAATGATCAGACCTCACTAGACTGAACAAGACAACTCCCTAAAGAAAGCCCAGAGTGATTAAAGATTCATGTGACTCTCACCTGCCACTGAGGAAGCAGCTTTATAGCTCATGATTATTTTAAGAGTAAGGATGGATGTGATAACAGAGGTACAGTTAACAATTTATGGTTATAAAAAGTTGCTTCATAAACCTAAATCTACACAGAAAAAATAGTTTTAGTAGAGACTCTTCTATCTCCTTTCAGGTGAATCACAAAGTAGTAGTTTTACCAGTCATTGCCTCTTGAATCAAAACAGCCTGATGCCTAAAAAAGATCCTATAGTAAGAGATGTAAGCTTATTCATATTTTGAAAGAAATTAATGCTCTTATTTAGAAAGGACATGTTAGATTGATAAATAGTGATTATAAATACATGTATAATATAGATTTTAAATTTTCTATTTATCAAACCATAACCATTGACCACTAAATCAGCATATTAAAATTATTTATGAAAGACCATGTGACACTGAAGACTGTAGTAATGACTGTTAAAACTTCAGCTTTGAATTACAAGAATAAATAAACATATTTTAATATAATAAATTACAAATAATAAAACAGTGATGTTTATTTGTAACAATATTTCTCACAATATTGCTGTTTTTACACTATTTCTGATTGGTGAGCATAAGACACTGAAAACAAACTCTAAAAAACTCCAAACTTTTGAACAGTAATGCAATGTTGTTGTTGTTGTTGTTTTTGTAGACATAAGTAAGAATTGATCAAATATTACAAAGCAACTGATAGACAGATATAACAGCCAGAACAGACAGTATAAATATTTAATTATGCATCCTCAAATCCTCCATTTTAAAATTCTGATTATATTTGCCATCATATTCAACTCACTTAAAGTCACCTTTAAAAAACATTAAAAATATAATATAATAAACTGTTAAATCTAATCTTTAGCAAAACTCAAATGGCCAAAACAGTAATGGCCAACTTTTTTTTTTATGTCATTGCAAGTTAAGCCCCAAAAGAGATGGGTCAGAAAGAGGACATCACTTCAACACTAAACAACATCTACTAAAAAGCAACGTAAGAGTTGCGTTCTCCACATCTGCCGTTTCCCGTGAAGCTCCCAAGGTTGATGTCACAGTCAAGAACTGTTTACACAGGCCGTTAACTAATTAAATTACATTCCTACTGCATCACAATCACAGACCGCCACGCCTGGATTAACTACGCCACCTCACGCTCACACTTTCCTCCATTCTGCCCTGCATGTTCTCTCTCCGTCACTGTCTTCCCCTCGCAATATGTGTCTGGTGCATCACACCCAGTGCCAATGGCAATGCATCAGTAGGATGTGGAGCACACCCTCCCTCCAGACTCTTCCTGTCCCTCTCTCTCCTGCTCCACATGTGTCTCTCTCTCTCTCTCTCCCTCTCATAATGATGTAGTTGGCTAGTCTCCAGGTCTGTCTCAGTAATGGATACAGTGAGATAACTCGATAGAGGCTTGCTGTGCAGAGCACTGACCACACCCTCCTCACCTCTAACAATCACACACACCAGCATGGCCCTAAATCAATAATGAACGATGATGCTTCGGAAAGGAAGGCTTATTAACTCAAAATGACAAATCCATCCTTGCAGCAAAGGGCCCTTTGAATAATATACTAATGTTGTATTTAAAACAAGAACAGGAGCAATTCCTTACCTTTTCAGGTGTTTGAATAACACTTTCATTGTTTCCTGATTTGGTTTTGGCAACTGTTTGATCAAGTCTTTTATGGATTGGACTCGCTGCTTGTAATCGGAGTGTTCTGAAAAGTAACAAAATGGGGAAAAAAAAGCAGGATTAGGGTACGCTTGAGATGCTACTGATGATCCAAGCCTGGGAACGGCGAGAAAAAGTATTCTGAAGTCTAACTGCTCCCTCTTGTGGTTGATGCTTTATTAGTATCAGGGTTCTTGCACCATTTTAAAAGTAAAATTTAATGCTTTTTAAGACCTTTTTAAGACCTCAACAAATAAAA
>JAUCMS010000019.1:7612212-7630648 GCA_032357445.1 Enteromius radiatus | reverse complement strand
ACAGAACCGCTTTTACCGACAAAACGCGCAAACATATCGGCCGATCGTTATCGGTGCATCCCTACTTTCTTTCTTTGTTGTTAGCGTTCCATAATTACAAAATTATGGGAAACATTGCATATATTGCAAGATATAAATATCTTCAGTTCATGGAATCAAACACAAGGCATTGGCATTGTTAGCACCATGCTCTGCTATTTAACCATGCATACTTGTGTGCATACATACTTTGCCCTCCACTAATATTGACACCTTTGGTAAATCTGAGCAAAGGCGATGTGAAAATAAGTCTGCATTAATTATCCTTTTGATCTTTCATTTAAAACATTCACACAATTCTAACCTATCATTGAAGTAAAATTATTGAAAATGGGGAGAAAAACTCATGATGAAATAAATATTTTTCTCCAATACATGTTGGCCACAATTATTGGCACCCAATTATTGCTTTGTCCTTTTCCTAAGATAACAGCTCTGAGTTTTCTTCTGTAACACCTGAAGAGTTTGGAGAACACTTGATAAGAGAAAAGAGACCACTCCTTCATCCAGAATCTCTCCAGATCCTTCAGAATATCAGCTCCATGATGATGCTTCTCCTCTTTAGTTCACCTCACTCAGGGTTCAGGTCAGAGGACTGGGACAGCCATGGCAAAAAGCTTAATTTTGTGCTCAGTGACTAATTCTTGTGTTTGTTCTGATGTTTGTGTTTGGATTATTCCCAGTAGAAGACCCAACCATGGCCCATTATAAGATTTCTTATAATGTATTCCCTTGTTTTCCCTCTTATATATATATATATATATATATATATATATATATATTTCTGTGAAACAAGAAACCATGGCTGGATAATACCCCCATGGCTCCTACCCCCTTATCCACCTCTCTGCCTTTTCTCTTTGAGTTTCCTCTATGTGCTGACTGATGCAAAGGCTTAAAAAACCGCACTACTGAAAAGCATAATTGGCCTGACACGCTCTGCAAGACAAGTATAACTTTTTCACTGTTTGTATTTTTGTTGACATAACTTTTTCTAAGAGTTACAATATCTACAGAAAAGCAGACTGCAGCAAAGGCAGCTTAAAGGAAACTACTAATCCTGACCGGTAAAACCTTTGGGCTGACCTTCAGGGATAAATTCTTCCCTATCTTGATTCAATTATAGGGATTTAAATTATCTTCAATGATGGAAGTAACTAAAAAGGGTAAATACTAAGTTTGCATAATACATTATTTTTGAATAGCATTAATTTTGCATTAACATGATATTTTTTTCCAAAAAGAAGCAAAGAATTGGGACTTTCTGTCACATTATGTCATACATAGAGCATTACAATAAAGAAAACCAAACATATCAGCCACTTTAAGCATCTTCAAAGTAGTTTTACAGTAATCTTTTCAAAACAAAATTCTTTAGAGAGACTATATTTGCCCATTGCTATAGGAACTTCTGCCATTTGCTCTACGAACTACGAAAAGGTTCCTCTGGTGCTCAGGTATTGTGGTTTGGAGGCACACTGGTCAATGCATTCAAGTAAAATTATACTTTTCATATAACAGTAGTTGCTAATCAATAACTGAGGCTAAGCTGCATTAGCACCACACAGCACAATATATCATTAATGCAACACTTGAACACACTCCTGCCCCTCGAGACACCCCTTGGGAAGCTAAGCCTCCTGACTAATGAGAAAATCCCTCGTTAATTCCTGTCATGGTATTGCTTCTTGCTAATTACATGGACTGTAGGTTACGAGGCTGGACTGTGAAAGTTTGGCAGTGGTGTTAGCAGGGTGAGTGAGCAGCAACAGAGTCATGCCAGTTAGGATGGTGTCATGCCACGCTACTTTAAATGATTTAAAAAAATATTATTATTCCCCTAAGGCCAATAAATATTTAGATATGATCTTCAAGACATATCTTCATAACTTATGGACAGATGTTGCCCTGACACAACCTATGGGACTTACTCTGACCTCTGTAAACAAAAATAGCAGATTTGCCTCAAACACAAGTGTTTATTTGACCAAATAAAATATCTAGATCAAAACACAACATCCAATCTAATTGATCTAAAACACATTTTAAAAGGTACCAAAGTGACTAGAGTAATAGTCATGTAATTTTATTTTATATTTTCAAAATCAGACTTGGTTGCAATCTGAGATTTGTAACACCTCGACTAGAAGGCTTTATCTAAAAAGTTCAGAATGCTGACTCACACTGAACTGATGAATCATTTTTAACATTCAGTTTACTGGCTGCCAGAACTGATCGCAAGAGCCTCAAATATTTGACAAAAAAAAATTAAAAAAGAAATGCAGAATGGGCTGAATGAACATGCAAATTCACAAATTCACTCTCCAGACAGTAGTTGGTGCTTGTAGAGAAGCAGAAACAGTTTTTACTGAAGTACACAAAAACAGTGCTGCACAACTTTTTATTCCTAACACTGCTTTTGATGAAGAAATTAGCTCATACCTGTTTTATACAGCCATTCAGATGTTTGTACTCACTACGGTGTTACACCAAATACAAGTGTACACAAGTGTTCTTGATTTATCCTCTGCTATTTTCTGTTGTAAAAACATACACTCTGCTTGTGTGCAAATCTTATGTAACATCAGCTGGCTTTTTTTCTTTGCGATGCGATGGAAAAGAGATTACAACACCACATAAAACGTTCTGTCACATTAATAGCATACCAGCACACGTTCATAATAACAACCAAAAAAGATGTGTTAACAGATCCTCATTCAAAATATAACATTTAAATTGCATCACAGTTTTGTACAGAATATTTGTCTGTAAACAGTACCTGAAACGTAGCAGCAAAAAGGCAATAAAATGCCCCAATGTACTACAAACTAAATCCTTTGACATCATTTTGAATAAAAACAAGTCCGTTTTGAGTTTTCTTCTGCATTTCGTTTTCATAGGTCGGAGGCAATTGTGACTCTGGCGGGGGGGGGGGGGGGGGGGGGGGGGGGGGGGGGGGGCGGCAATTGTGAATATGGCGCTTCCCCCCCCCCCCCCCATTGTTTGTTACTCTTTCTATAGAGGTCAGACAGAAGAAAAACATCTAGTAAAGCAACAACACCAAACCAGCAATATGATTACGATGGAGTGTCGCTTGCAAAGAGACTTTAAAGATTCAGAGAATTAAAATCCTATAAAGAAATTGCAATAAAGCACGAGTTCTGCATAATTTTCCAAAGCCATAAAAACAATGAAAGGAAAGAGCACCACATAAAATATAAAAAGGTGCCCGTTTAATACAATTAATGAACTATCATAAAATAGAGTACCCTTTGTAATTAAGACATCTCCAACAATTTTTCACATCATGCTAAAGTTTTCAGACTATGAGCCATGCACACTTCCTAAAGGACTGATTATGGAAATGGTATGGTTCTTTTGTATTGCGAACATGATGCATACAATTTCATGCATAACAGGAAACACTAAGCAATACTACATTTGTCTTTTGATCTTGTCTGTGAGCTTAAAGGAAATGCCTTCTAGAAAGATATTTTCCCTTTCCTCTTTCTGTCTAACACACATTTAATCACACACTGATAATTCAGAGTAGATTTATCTGAAACAGATAATCTTGTCAAGGTGAATCAAATTAGTGGCAGGTCAAACATCAGTGTCGGCCAAACGGCCTGACAACACACATATCAGATGCAATCACTTGTTGTTAGTCTTAGCAAAATCCAATAAAATAAATCCCAGCTGCGTGTCCTAGACTCACATCTAGCACATGGCTTGTTAACAAAGGTGCCAAGGCATTGTGATGCAGCACTTGCTGTGCTTGATCGCTGTGAATGATTTAGTCGAGTGTTTTTCTCTGTGTTGGTTCATCACCCCTGCACACACAAGCACAGCAGGGTTTAACCAAATGTCTTAGACACTCATCGAACGTCTGCCATACTAAAGGAGATGACCGATCTTGGTACAGAGAGCACAATAGCTATTCAGGGAGGACTGCCCTCAGAACAACTCACAATGACTCGACAAAGAGGAACAGAAAGATGAATAGACAGAGAGAGGCGATTCGGGAGAGACACACACAGACAGCCAGAAAGTGTCACAGAGACATGGAAGAGCAAATACCTACGATTTCAGAAAGGCTACTAAAACAGTCTGAAAATATTAGGATCTGTATTGGAAATAACCAAAAACTTCTCTTTATGGCAGAACTGAGGGATTGTGGGAGGGGAATTCCAATTATGCAAAATTGTACAAGAAAGACAGTCCCAACACTCAACAGAGCAATCTGAGGCCATATGTTAGTGGCGGTGAACACCCATGCTTGCCCTCGACAAGACCTTTCGCTGCAGAAATAGATGCAGAACAATATGTCTTTCTCAGGATGACTACAAAGCCACCGTACTAACAGAACAAAGCTTAAGTGTGAGGACACTTGTGCGAATGACATGGTTAATCAGCAAAATGACATCAATGGCCACAATGACGCAACCTGTACTTGCCTTGTGCTGCTGCTCTCCGTACAAAAAACAACTGACATCATCCTTCTCTCCTACACACTGCTCATTTCTTGTAGGTCAAGTTATGAATGGGCTTTTGCCACAAATGCACAGGGTCTTCCACCAAAACCAAAACTTATTAAAAATGTACTTTAATCATTTATATCTAATTTCTCTCTCTCTATCTCTAACTATCTATAAGAAAAAGAAGAAAAAAAACCAAAACTTTTTTTTACTGACCAAAAGTAGTAATATTTTCCATAATTGCTTCATTATTATTAAATTTAACAGTTATTATATTTGTTAATTATCTTTTTTTCCAGTTCCAAATTATTTCACAAATTGGAATTGCACAGACCAATGATAACATTAAGTAACACCTCTAAGCGAGAACCCCACCTACATTAAGCATCTTCCTGTACATCTCAGCGTTTTCCACACTAGGTGCTCAAGCACTCACCAGGTAGTATGGAGATCGAAGGTAAGAGAACATGTCTTCTGTAAGTCTGGGGCCAAAATCGGCCCCTGCTAAGAAAGTTCTTGCAGCAAGAGGAAAATGGAGCGATACTGAGAAGGTGAAAGAATGAAAAAAAGGAATCAGAGACAAGACAATCACGGCTTTCTAAACTGAAGCCACAAAGAGGCAGGGACAAGGTGCTTAAAGAGAGCATCTTAGTGAGTTAAATATAGAAGCAGTGGAGTTCTCTTTAAATAGGCTCACTCATTAGGACACTGGCCTTAACCACCGTGGAGTGGAAAGAGAGAGGGAGAGAGTAAAGCAACCACTAAGACATGGTGGGCCTGTACGCTGAAGGTCTGCCAGCAGAGGTCAGAGGTCATGGCACTAGAGATCAATGGAGATGCAGTTCACACGCTCCAAAGAAGAACGGTGGGATTTCAATTACCATGGTTCCTGTTCAAAAGTCTGTCAGGGTCTAAATTTGAATCTCTGCTCACACTGACAGTGATTAAATTGCTGGAGGTCACCATGTTACCGAGTTATTAGAGGGATGCTATTGGACGTTTCAACTTGAATGCTGCAACTAACTGTATCAGGTGGCATATCACATGAACTTCACTGACTCAACTCCCAATTGTCACCAATTATATATTTCTTTGAATTTGGTCAGATGACAAAAAATGGCTTCGCTGTCTAAGGCTCTATAATTAAATATGTAAAAGGCATAATTATGATTAAATACTTTCTTTGTTCTATTTTGCAGCCTCTACAAGTATGTAATTTGCAGGTTGATTCCTTTGAAAAGTAAAAACTACTTTCAAAACATTGCTTTATTTAAGCATCTCAACAAATCTGACATAGCAACAGTGGCTCATCCAATAGCGTGAGTGTGAGGCAGGAAATGAGATGAGGAAAATGTTTGCAAAACAATGTTTAAAAAGAGTCAAAGCTTGAGGTATAGTGTGTGCAGGATGTAGCAGCTTTGAGTCAGCAGTTTTGACATTTCATTGGCTGGGCAGTTTCCCAATGCAGGGCTTTGAACAAAGGAACAATGTTTTGAGCCCCCTGTGTGTCTGTTCAAGCTATGTGCCATAAGTCTTATGCTGATAATTTGCACACGGTCACATCTCGCCTCGTGCCCAATACATCACTCCCACTCACAACCCCACACACTGAATAATGCATACAGCAGTGTGGCTGAGAGAGACTGTGGTGTTTACAACTGTCTGAAGTACCACCAAAGACCCCTCAAGGCAATTCTGTTGAATCAATGTTCTTTGTAACTTCAATGGCATGTGTCAAATTATTACTCATATCAAAAAGATATTAGATCCATTCACAGCAAATGCTGCTCCGCTTGAACTCATCTGCATATTTTCTGAGCTAGAGTGGGTGATTATCTGAAAAAGCAAAACATACGCCAACCATCTTAAATGTTATAATGAAAAGTGCTTATAAACCGGATGTCAACAAATAAGAAACTGTAAGATCTCATGAAATAAAAACTTGAAGAATCAGGACAGCATAAATATTAATATTGTCATTTTCTATTATTATTTTTGTGCTTAAATATGCATTTTTATTTTACAGACAAACATTACAATAGTAATATTTCTAATTTTGTTTAATATATTTATTATTGTTATTATTGTCACTCCATACTGACAAAGGGTCAGTATGGAGATTAAAGAAATTAATGAGAGGATGAATCAGGTTAATTAAAACTTAGACACTCTGAATGCTCATGCTTTCGTCAAACCACTCTCTTGTTTTAAACAAGATAAGAAAGAGGCAAGGTTAAAACGTGACCAGCAATCTCCACAAGAATACTGTAGCATGTGTGTTATCTCTTCTGCAGAGGTGTGAGTATTACCGAGTCTGTCGTAATGATAAGAAACCATTAGGTCCACCAACTCAACATTCAACATTTCAAGAGCTCTCTTCCTCTCCGCTTCCATCTCTTGTGCACTTTTTCCTTCCATCAAGGTGACCCACATAGCACCATCCCTGTGCATCAGTGCGTAAACATATAGATGTTCTAGTGTCAGCTAATCCAGCATTAAAGCCATCACAGAAACCTCCAATCAGACACGACTTACATGTACAGTTAGCCTCAGGGAGTTTTGTAGGTTGAATTTACACAATATGCCAATTCAACAAGCTTTCAGTGCTACATTCATAAAAGCACTTCAGAGATGTCATTACATTCTTCAGGTCAATCAGGTCAAGTCATTTATAAAAATTCTAATCCAGATTTTGCTTTTCTAAGATGCAATAAATCCTTGAGAAATTTATTTATTTATTTTATCAATCACTTCTTCAAAGTGTAATAAATCCATTAAATTATTAAGTTTTTTTTTTTCATATTGAAACTTGGTCAAACTTGGTATACAGGCGCTGGACTAATGATACATTCAGACAGTCATCATTCCCAAAAAAGACGATTAACACATCCTTAAGTTATGCAAAGGTGAGAAAAATTTTAACAACGTCAAAAAACAACTACTATGTCTGCTTTACAAGCAATTGATAGCAAAATTTTGGAAGAAATAGTACAGCACCTTAAATCACCTTAAAACATCTCTTTTCAAAAGTGTGCTTAACTGTTCAGAAACAGATCTCTTAGTAGTGTTGAATATCTCACTTCTTTCTGGGACTTTTCCGAACTCCCTGAAAACTGCAGTTGTTAAGGCCCTTCTGAAAAAGAGCAATATCTTGATAATACCATATTGAGTCTTTTTATAGGCAAGATTATTGAAAAGGTTGTTTTTAAATCAGCTGAACAACCACTTAAACTCAAATGAGTTACTGGGCAGTTTTCAATCTGGCTTCCAAACGCATCACAGTACAGAGACAGCGTTCATAAAGATAATAAATGATATTCATTTAAATTCTGATTCTGGCAGACTCTCTCAGTTTCTCTCTGGCTCCAAAATGGCCAGATCAATCAACGAATAGAGGGTTTGCTTAGAGCCGTGACGTAGATGCTAAGCGCTGAATTTAAGATTGTAGTTTAAGTTAGGGAAATGTAAAACGACAGCGGACACGGATACACAAGATGCTATTCGCTCTGTTGTGGAGAATATTCCTGGTATTTTTCAACTGATGAGTGTTTGGTTTGTAAGAAGGAGGTGATGTTAGCGGCCCTACTCCTGACAGGTTTTGGGAAAAGTTTAATTTATCAACTGTTACCAATAAGTAACAGACAGGTCAGTGTCTACTTTTGGTATTACCAGGCTACTTTGACCATTACTTTATCACTGTGTATGAAATATGCTACATAAATAAACTTGCCTAACCTATGTGTATATGTAAGATAGATATGTATGACAGATATGTAAGATAGATAGATAGAAGTACTTGAACTTATTATTTTCATTTAGTCAAGTTTATGACCCAGTGCTTTTGTTATTTTTTTAGAGTGAATGAGTGAAAGCATCATTACCAGCAAAGACAAGTTGCAAAATGCAGAAACAGACACTAGCACATAAACAGAGGAAATAATACCACTGTGAGGAACAAAAAAGCAGACAAAGACAGGAAATGAAGTATTGTCTGGGGTACAGGTGAGAGACGGCTGCTCAAGAAAACAAATGGATTAAAAAGGCCTAAAAGACATACAGTGGGTACAGAAATTATTCAGACTCTTTGTTATAATGCAACCATTTGCTAAAATAATTTAAGTTCATATTTTCCCTCATTAATGTACACACAGCACCCCATATTGACAGAAAAACACAGAATTGTTGACATTTTTGCAGATTTATTAAAGAAAAACTGAAATATCACACGGTCCTAAGTATTCAAACCCTCAGTATTTAGTAGAAGAACCCTTTTGATCTAAAAAATGAACACTTGAATGAATACTTTCCGTACCCACTGTATACCCCCTGTTTTTCTATTACGTCTATAATATAGTCTGTTCTTTTTTGAACTTTTCTAACTGTGGCTTGCTGCTTTGCATGTTGGATGTCTCTTCCTGCCTAAGTGGCTGATTTATGTCCAGAAAAAGAAACGAGAGAGAGGAGAACACGAACAGAGACAGCTGGAAATGGAAGTGTGTTCGGGTTAACACAGACAGATAATTGAGATCTCTTGCAGAGCACCCAACATCTTTACTCTAGACCTGAAAATATGGTTAACAGACGAGGAAAGAGCACAAGAAAGATGCACCAGCTAAAAACTTCACCATTAGCTGTCATATAGCTTATAGCCCTACAGATTGATGATATACTGCTCTTGGTCTTATGTTTCAGAAGCCAGACAGAGAGCTAAATGACGACACTAATCTCACTAAGCACTTCCATGAATCCTTGTAATGGTACATTACTCTGCTCGAGTGTGATGTCCAGATAGTTTCACTTCAAATTCACAGGTTCAAATCCTAAAGGTCAAGTCAAGCTTGTTTGTCATTATTCTTACTCTTTCTACATTCTACAGCCAACTACTATATCAGATCAAAAATAATTCCTCCAGAACCATGAGTTACGTAAACAAGGGAGACCACAGCAACAATGCCGTCTGGATTATAGATTTAAAGTCTGATTTCCGCTTTTTGCCCGGGAGGAGAATGACCTGTTAATATGCCAAACCACCAAAACAAATCAAGACATGCTTTTATTTTTCCTGAAACATCTGTTTTTGGCTCAAGGTTTTGAATCAGAGGAACAGAATCAAATTAAGATTACAGGATGCCTGCTTAGATGATTTATAGCTTCACAGAGAATCTTTACGAGAACTTTACAAGAAAATCCTGATTATGTAAATAGGAAATTGTTGTTGGTCATTTTGATGTTCGTAAAACATTCCTCTCTTGGAGGATGGCACAATAAGCAACAATATATATATTTTAAAAAAACATGTACGTTGGTTGATAACTGCTTGGAATGTACTTTGGTCTCAAATATATATATATATATTTGAGACCAAGTACATTCCAAGCAGTTATCAACCAGCATACAGCCTGATAAATTAGAAGATATTTGGTCATTTAATTAACTACTAAACAGTTTGGCCTGAACAGAAGTATTAGTTTCATTCATGGGTAACCAACATTTTTGTCAAACTTAAGAAACGTAGAGAATCAAAATAAACATTGTGTACTGTACAATACATTTTTTTTTCTTATCCTAATTGCTTAAACAGAATTATTTTTTTATTTGAATATATTTATCTTTATTAAATACAAATTATAGAATTATTATATAATAATTTATTAAATAATATATTTTTTAATTGGATATATTTTCTGTGATGAAACCTGAATTTTCAGTATTTCCAGTATTCATCGCATTTTATCTCAAATTACTTCTGTAACAATGTAAAAGGTTTTACTGTCACTTTTGATTAAATGAAAGCATCCTTGCTAAATTAAAGTATTAATTGATTTAAAATAAATAAATAAATTAATAAAACTATCAAAAACCACAAAATGAAATTACTGCTATATCCAAAAAGTGTGTCTCTTTCAAAACCTCACATGGTTTTAAACATCCTCTTGCTCTCTTTAGCCACCCACACAGTTAGCCTCAAACAGCTATCAAACCAGTACTTTACATCTGTCATCTCAAATTCTTTTGTGACATTCTTTTTCTCGCCCTTTGGCTGACTGACTGGATGAGAGTATTTCAACTGAAACCGAATGGTAAAGAGGCATGGAGACTCTTTGCCCCCCTCAGATGTCTGATAATGTGGCTTTTGTCAGTCATTCAGCCCTTTGGAGGCCACCGGAGTCTCATTCTCTGTCTATAGTCCAGTGATGACAGCGCTTTTCTTGCGGTGGCCTTAGATTCAGCAAACATCTCCACTATATGATGCTAAAAGCAAACATTTAATTCAGGTTATACTGCGGTAGTTCCAAACCCAAGTAATGGGCTTTGGCCACTCTGTCCATGTGTTTATAGGATTTCATTTTAATACTCTGGTGCTTGATTCTTACAATGACAGAAATTCAAAGCACACACAACAAGCCTAATGAATAGTTCTGAGTTATTGTTTGAAAATAATAAAGTATCTAACTTCTCAGAAAGCCACTATGAGTGGCAGAGTATTCAAATTTCTGTTTTTTTTGTAGGTTTTAGGTTTACTTCTCTATTGCTCCCTTACAAATAACTTTCAACTACATCCACAAAATTTCAGTAACATATCAGTATCAGTGAATACAATTGTCATATATCACTTGCATAGTTTAAAATAATTAATCATATTTTAAACGTATTCATTCAAAGCGTTATTGGTTTTCATGTTTGGCTATTTATCTACTATCAAGAACAACTTTTTTTAAATTACTGCATTAATGCCAATAAGTGTTCTTGAATCCTATAAGAGAGACACACCAGAATACAAGCGGCTCTTTGAGTGTTTGCTTTGGCTCTTAGACTCTCTTTGTGCCAGCATAAAGGGGCATTTTGGGGCACCCAGTGCTTACTGGCACAAACATCCACCCAAGTCTTTCTTTCCAGTGGCACAAGCAGACAGCAATCCATCACACAGTGCACGGATGGAGAAAGAGATATTATTGACCTTCCAAAAAAGGACAAGAGATGTGTAAAAGGAAGTAAATAAGACGGGGGATAGAAAAACCGCCCTTTTAAAAGATGCTTAACATTATTGGAAGATATTCAACTGACACCAAACCCACTGTAGCATAGATGTACATCATGTAATGCTAGGAGTTTGTGTGCTGCATTCCCCTTAATCCAGTTCTTCCCATCCACCCCCAACCCCCACTTCTTTATGGAGGTGCCATAAGAGGCTTTTACATGGGGGGTGGGTTGTGTTTGGTGCAAGACAACAAGGGGAACATTCTCTATACTAACTAAAATAACACTCCAAATCTATCTACACCGCAAAAAATGCTTTTCTGTTTTGTGTTTTTTGTTTGTTTTTTGTGTGTGTGTAGGTTGCTTGACTCAGAAGCTGTCGCAACTGCCCGTTTGAGGGATGGATTTAACTTCAGGTTGAAACTCTGTTTAGACCTGAAAACTGTTTAGACCTGCTATTTCCCCAAGAGCACTAAAAGAGAAGTTGGAGTGAAATCTGAGAGAAGGAACCACTCAGTGGTGAGCAAGCCAGAGGGTAATGGGGAACACGGCACGAGCCTTTTAACTGGACAGTGTATTAAAAACAAAGGATCAGTCAAACTGATTTTCTGAAGATTACGTTCACATTCACAAGCTTCCCACTATGTACCAGAGATTAACAAACCTTCTGTGGAACACATTTCTTGTTTTTAGTCCTTTCTGTGAAATTTTACAATTGTTTTGAACCCACTGACTTTCACTATACAGACAACAGACT
This sequence comes from Enteromius radiatus, assembly GCA_032357445.1. NCBI lineage: Eukaryota > Metazoa > Chordata > Actinopteri > Cypriniformes > Cyprinidae > Enteromius > Enteromius radiatus. Next base: position 7,618,396 of record JAUCMS010000019.1, on the reverse strand, counting down.
TTCATTGTTCCACACGAAGAACTACATGAGAGTGAGTCAACGTTTTTTTGGGGTTTTTTTGGGCGACTGTCTCTTTAAGAACTGACAGTGGACCCTGGCTTAATTTTGGGTTATTTCAAAAGCATTACTTTATGTAATAGTGAGATTACCACAAGCATAATCTACAGCTCACACAACAAATCTTAGTGATCAAGTACTATTTGCTGCAAGAAGGCCAACGGATAACATCAGCAGTATTTTAAAGTAAAGACATCATAAGGTCAAAGGTCTTCTGATGGATTGGTCTTACACAAAAGCTCTTACACAAACACACTGCAGACGCAAACTGGCACCCAGATATACATGTACAGTAATACTGAAAGTGCAAACAGACAGTAGAGAGAGGAAGCTCTACCAACAAAGATCTTTCAGTAGGGACTTCCTATGTCCTTTAGCCTCAACTGAGTCACAGGCACAAAATCTGGCAAAAATAAGAGTGTAGACAACTCCACAGAACTACACACACACACACACACACACACACACACACACAGATGGGAACTACTGAAGACAGTCGAGTTCTTCACCTTTAAGGTTGTCACTTTGTTTTTAGCATACATACACTCCTTGTGCAGACAATATCTCACTGCATTATTACAATTAATGACAAAAATAATGGTTGGAAATGTAAACTGATATTTCCAACTGACAAGCTACCGCAAAATATAGAAATAACTGACTTAAAACCATTTTTTGTTGGTGGAAATACTAGTGGCCTAAGACTTTTGCACAGTACTGTATATCATCATTTGTTTAGACTAACAGTAATGAAAGAAACATTTTGCAGTGTGTTAATAAATAAATGTTTAAAAGATGTTTAAATAAAATGCACAATTGTTAAATTGCATTTGAATACTCTTTCCAAATCTTTGTTTTGATTTGGGATGAAATATGACCCTGGACTTGTTCTGCACCTGACTATTCCTTTGCAAAGGTTTGTCACGAGCATTGACAAACAACAACTTTCAGCTTTAAAGGCATTAACCAGGTGTCTATCATCCACGCTGGAGAGAGACATCAAACATATTATGGCCTTTCAGACACAGCAGGACACACACGGCACTGATACATCCATCTCCACAGTGTTATCCACTTTATAAATGAACTCATGAGGAGAAACAGAGAGGAAGAAGGCCTTCAGCCAATCACAGGCGAGGACAGCAGGGGCTTGTGGCCTTGCACTTCCTATCCTCTTTCCACACACACAGAGATGTTGACAACTGATATATTTAGACTAGTTTAAGCACAAGTAATATTAAGAAAAGGGATTTCCCATAGGAAATAAAAATCAATGAGCAAGTTTGCTGACTGCACATCATGTGTGTACTAAAAAAAACACTTGACTTGTGGGTGGGTTAATTGTTTTTGAGTAAGCAGATCACTCTGGATCACTCTACATTATTAGTTCTCTATTGTCACCAATGCACCTCAACTCAGCAAACAGAGGTGTAGAACGTTCCCTGTGACAAAAGCACTCATGCACTGCTGTAATAATGTTCAACACCATCAAAAGGTCATAAACCCCGAGAGAGAGAGACGGGTTACCTTCGTTCAATCACATTCAAGAACATTGTTGTTTAGTCTCTCTCTTCTATTTAACTTTAGCCTTTCCCACAGCTAAACGTCCCTGGATATACTGCAGCTGCTCTGAATTGGGGTGAAAATTGATAAGAGAGAAAAGAGGAAGATGACACAGATAGTCAACCCAATGCCTGACATGGCAGCAGTCTTATTTATATATATATATATATATATATATATATATATAAAAAATATTACACATTCATTCAATATTACACATTTAAACTTATTATGCATCAAAGAAGTCAGATTCCATAAAAAAAATATTAAGCAGCAATGAGTGCCATATCAGCATATTAGGATGATTTCTAAAGGATCTTGTGACACCGAAGACTGGAGTAATGACTGCTATAATACTTGTAATAATATTACACAGTATCACTGTTTTATTGTATTTTTTATCAAATAAATGCAGCCTTGGTGAACATAAAAGACTTCTTTACAAACATTAAAAATCTTTAAGATTTTGAATGGTAGTGACACTCATCTATGAGTGCATGTCTGTATATATTGGCTATAGCTTGGATACAAAATTGTCACTAAAAGTGACATAAATCACACATCTCTAACATGTCTTTTGGAATATTTTGATTATAAGACTAGATTTAATTAGTAATTAAAACGTTTCTTAAAGATTTATGGTTAGGAGATTCTAATCAAAACAACAGAAATCTAACAAATGTGTGTGTGAAGCTAAACTTACCTTACCCTCAGGACACATTCTGCCCCCACAACATGTCAGCTGTGCTCATCGACAGCAGAGAGACAGAATGAGAAAGACACAGAGCTGCGCTGACAGCGTGAGGGTACCAAACCCCCCACACCACCCCAAACACACATCGATTTGATGTCCACTGCCATCTCTCAGCCTCAAGTCCATATTTGGGCAAAAATAGAGACTGACAGACAGGAACAACAACAGACAGGAGAGCGAGCGAGAGATCTTTGATACTTGAGTAAATATTAGATTAAGAGTGAGCTGTGCTGTTTTCCGACCATCAGGATCGGTGGGCCTTTATTGGGTTATCCAACTGAACCCAGTGTGTGTGTTGAGACAGGAATGACAGGAATGCTCGGGCCTCCCTTACTGTCAGTGCAGGGAAGAGCTACAGGAATCACTGAATCTTTTATATATAGACAAATGTTAATGATTATGAGCAAAATGACTCAGTATGATATACTGGTGAAAATAAAGTATGTACAAACGTACAAAAAACATCTAAGACAAAACACATCAAAACAGGAGGAAACATGTATAGATGACGTATAATCTCAATTGCACACAATAACTGTTCACACAAAGGAAAACACCCAACTGAGGGGGCTGAATTTAATTTTGTGCAGCTGCCTGTTAGAAAAGCCCCTGCTCCGTTATAAAAGCCATTCATAATCTTTTATTAGAGAGATGACATGCTAGTAATCCCCTGGTCAAGCGTTCATGTGTGTCTTCTGATGGCTTATTATTTGAACATTACATAGAAAGGATAGAATAAGGAAAAGCAGAATAAGGAAACACTTCTAACAGACAAAAGTCTAAAAAAGTGAGAGTGTGGGGGAGGAGAAACGAGCGAGAGCAGGAAAGCGTGTGTCTGTGTGTGTGTGTGCAAATCTGCTTCATGGGGTGAAGATAAAGTTGCAGCATAGAAAAAGGCGAGAAATTGGGGTCCTAAATCCGTCCTCTGTGGGCCACTCTGGTGGAGTATTGAGGAAAACAGATTTGGACCTCAATCCTTTCAGAGCGCAGGAGCTGCCCATTCAAAAGCAGCGAGGGGGGGATGCAGGCGGAGAATATGACTTTGGGCTAAAAGTAATTCTATGAATAATTCCACCAAAATGAAAATTCAAGCCTGTATTTTTTATTCCAGTGTAGTTATTGTGAAATAAAACTATTAAAAAACAAAGAATATTAAGAATAAAGATGAAAAATGTTCAAATAAAAATGTTAGATTAAATAATTAAATGTTGCATTGAGAACTAAATGAAATATTATAAAGTTGAAAGATTAAAATGACTAAAACTGAAATAATAAATTAAAGTTAAAAAGACAAACATATATATTAAACATATATATTATTTAAATAATATATATGTAAACGAAAAACATATATATTATTTATATATAGTCAAATGTTAAAATGTTATTTAAACCCTATTCAAACATTTTGTGACACATGAAATATATTAATAATGCAAATAAAGTGAGGAAAACAAAAATACTTTTTCCCCGTATAATTAAGCCACGCAATGTTGTTGAATGCCAAATACATAAAAATCCTTAAAATATTCCAAGAAACATTTATTAATGCTGTATTGTATTAGAAACATAACTAAATCATTATTTTCTTGATTATTAACAAAGACAGAATTAAGAGGCAGAGGGAACAACAGGTGAATTTTCAACAAATAATCACTTACAGTAAAAAAAAAAAAAAAAAAAATCAATTTTAGCTTCACAAGGTTTAAAGGGTTTGAAACCAAAGGAGGCTCAATAACCAATGACAAAGTTTGCATCTGTGGGTGAAATCTTGCTTCAAACCAAACATCACACAAAGCAGATGTTATAAATGATGGCAAATGTTCTTTGTCTATGAGAATAGTTGTTGAACGGATGATTAAGTAATCACATGGTTTAGTATTATCAGCTGACCCTGATGGACAAATCCCTCAAATGCCCAGTGTACTGTACGTCTTTTTAAGCTCATATATGTGTGTGAATGGTTAAGCCACTGTGTGTCTGGAACCTGACTTTGAGGAGCATCATGATTATTCTCATTCAACAGTTAGTGTCTAAATCTTGAGGTTGTTGACCAAGACCACTAACTATGTGGCGACTCAGAAGATCAGCCCAATATACATGACAAGCTACAGGTTTAAAATTCAAACAGACTAGCACATTTATTGTTGTTATTGCTCACAATGATGATCTGATGCTTATACAACCCATTGGACCAAAATGTCTCAATGTTCATCTTTCAATCTCTTTCACACATATACAAACTTAAAACGGGGGCAACAACATGATCTAGCCAGATATGACCTACTTTCTATTCTCCCACAACCCCCTTTGTTCCCCAGCAGCACCCTCTTTTAGAGAAACATAGACAGAGAAATGGGGGAGGAGGATAGTAACAAAGACTAAACACCCAATTCCACACGATGCACCCTCGGACACTCAAAAAGAAAGCTCAATCACTCAAAAACTACTTATAACATATTACTGTGGATCTAATTAGTAGCGGATTGAACATAATGCATGCATTTCATGCTTCACTTTGTTAAAAAATAAAAATAAAATAAAATAGAATATTACACAAAAATGTAGCTTTACTTTAATCAGAGAGCAAATCAGAGAGAGTTACTAAAACGTAATTATTCATAAAATTTATATTTAAACATTTATACAGAAATTAACTTGTATAACACAATATTTACTAATAGTTAATATAAAATATTACATAAAATGCACTGTATTTTCATTACATAAAATTAAAAAATGCTACATTTATATAAAATTATCTTCATTATTATATTAATAAAGGCAACAAATATTCTTTATTTATATCCACACACACACATATATATATATATATAATTTTTTTTTGTACACACACACACACTTGCAATCAGAAATATTCAACCCCCTCACCTCAATAGACAATATAGTGATGTTGATGAAAGATAAATAAATAGAAAAAAAAATGTGAAATAAACAATATTTATTGATACATATTTGAGTTATTTTGACAACAGAAGTTGACTTAACTTTGAAGTTCTAATGAAGATTGTAAGTCTTGTAACACATGAGCATGTGCAGTATTACTCAACCCCCAGCTTCAGTACCTTGTAAAGAGCCCTTTAGTTTTTCTAACAAGCGTTTTCGATAAGTGCTGACAAGCTTCTTGATTGGAATCTTTGCCCATTCTTCACGTGCAAAAACCTCTAACTCAGTGATGTTTGATGGCTTCCGTGCTGCAACTGCCTTCTTCAAATCTCACCAGAGATTTTTAATTGGATTTAAATCTGGTGACTGAGAAGGCCACTCCAGCATCTTTTCCCCAACCAAGCCTTATTTGATTTGGAGGTGTGCTTGGGATCATTGTCTTGTTGGAAGATTCAATGATCACCAAAGTTTATTTGTCAACAGAAGGCATCACATTCTTCTTCAAAATGACTTGGTATTTCTGGGGAATCCATGATGCCAGGTACACAATCAAGATTACCAGTTCCTGCCGCAGAAAAACAGCACTACATCATTATTGACCCACCTCCGTGCTTGACCGTGGGGATGGTATTCTTCTGGTCATAAGCCTGACCTTTTGCACACCAGACATACCGCTGGTCCATATGTCTAAAAAGTTCCAGTTTGGTTTCATCAGTCCATAGAACTGTCTCCCAAAACTCTGTAGTTTTATCCAAATTCCTCCTGGCATATTCTAGTCAACTCCTGATGTTCCTTGAGGTCAAGAGTGGAGTGCGTCTTGGGGTCTGGCCATGAAGTCCTTGATTATTCAGTGCACGTCTTATAGTTGACACTGAAGCACTTGTACCAGCCTTCATGATGTCA
>JAUCMS010000019.1:7596407-7608982 GCA_032357445.1 Enteromius radiatus | reverse complement strand
GAGCAAAACTTTGCAGGACACCGGACCTCCAGGACCAGGATTGAGAAGCCCTGGTCTAATGCATACTTTGCCCAAAAATGGTAAGCACTTAAAGATCTGGCCAGCTGTAATGGGATGGTTTTTAAAGCATACCATTTAAATTTTTAGTCTATTAAAAAGTTTGGGTGTATGTGTAAGATTTATTTATTTATTTAAATGGATTAAATGGATTAAATGTGATATTTATACATACATACACACACACACACAAACACATATACGTATATATGGAACCTAATATATATTTATTTATATATATTTATTTATTTACATTTCGAAAGAACTACTCAAAGAATCCTTAAAAAAAGCATCAATGTTTCTTGAGCTCCATATCAGCATATTAGATGAATTCCTGAAGGATCATGTGAAAAAGACTGGAGTAAAGGCAGCCATCACAGAAATAAATGACATGACTTCTTGCAAAAACAAAAAAATTCTGACTAACCTCAACTGTAGTGTATTTCAAAATATTGATTTGAACTTTAGTGTTTTGCATATTAAGTAAAGACAAAATTAAACAGAATTTCAAATACTGACTACATGTCACTGCAACATGACGTTTTGCCAATAGTGCAGCTTGGTTACAGGAGACTAACATTTTGAACACACCCAAAAAGGCAGCACACACTCTTAGTTAAGCTATGGAAGCCTCCCTACTTATAGCTAGTTAATCCATATGGCCTGTCCTTAAACGGTTAGTCTTTGAAGCTGAAGGGTTTACTGAACATTTCAAAATAGCAACAAATATTATACAACCTGCTCAGTGAGTGGGAAGCCATGCGGTGCTGTCAAAATTTAGATGTCTATTTGATGTGACATAAGGCACCTCTCAAAATAGTCATAGAGGAGAGCGACTGATAGAGGTTACTAAGACTGAATGAAACTGAATACTGAAACCAGACACAGACTACACTGATCCCTTCACTGAGAAACCCTTGCACTGTTGAGTCAAGCACACATTCAAACAATTCACCAGCAACACTGTTTCTTTGATATTGTTTTGCTCATCTTTTCTAAAATATTAGCTACTATCTTCCCGCCCATATGCAGCAGGACACAGCTGGCGTTCATCAAAAAGCTTGAGCTTCGTAAACGTTTTGAGTCTCAACCAAATTTTGAATTTATGAACTTGGGTCTCTCTTTTTTCCCTCTTTCTTTTGCAAACTCTTTATAAAGCTATCAAACCTATGATAAACGTCAACACTGAGCCAGTGAAAGGAACAAGATGTACTAAAACACCATTAGAGTCCTGAATCTCATGAGAAGGATGCATAAAACTGCTGCTTAAAACAAATATGTTTCCCTCCATTCGAGCTTGTCAGCAACCACACTTCTCTTTCGCAGACATTACAGTTGGCCCAGCATTGATTTAACCAGTACAGAGCTAAAGGCAATCTACTCTCCCTCGGTCTTCACATTCTGCACTAAAGACTTGTGCCAGCCTTGGCAGCAACTTCAAACTTCATACATACTTCATCAAGCCCTACCAAAGGCACTCCGACGTACAGAACACAAACTGCAAGACCTAGAAGAGAATCTGATTAAAATAAACATCAAATGGCAAACAAAAAGAACAAAACACTTCAATTCTACTGCCCTGCATCACATGTTTTAAGTGCAAAAATCTCCTGTGTGAATGGGCACTAGTGTGAAATGATACAGCAAGAGACAAAGTAAAGTCAGAACATCCGGTACTGAAGTACTAAACTTATTCCTTAAGTTAGTGAGAGAGAGGGTAGGTAAAACAGCTATTAATAAGCCACAACAAAAAACAACGAACAATTGTTTTTTTTTAACAAAAATCTCTACTGATACATTTAGTTAAATAAAAACACAGTATAAACTGTAATATTGAGAATCCTTTTACAATTTTAACGTTTTAATAAATTCTAAAATTCAATTTATTGCTGTGATGACAAAGCTGAATTTTCTGCATCATTACTTCAGTTTTTAGTGTCACATGATTCACCAGAATTCACTCTAATATGCAAGAAACATTTATTATTATATGCAATGCAATGTGCAAGAAACATATATTATTGTTTATATATTTTTTAAAAAAAGTAAATCTTGATATTTTTGCTTAAATAGTATCCCACCACCCAAATACCAAAGTTTACAATAATCCAACCTGCTTACTAAAAATATCCTCTAGACACCACAAACCATACCCTAAGCTAAACATAGTCTACCTTCTCCTTCTTCCAATAACATCCACATTTACACACAGGATCCACTGGAGTCATTCATATTTGAAAGCTTGGGTTGTAGAGTTATCACATGAATAAACATGAATAACATGAATTTCTGATTGGTAAGGGAAACAATGACATTTGAAAAAGAAACATTATTTAGGCCTACACACCACAGATAGGATGATCACAGGAAAAACGTCTGTCTTCCACTGACAATAAAACAGTTTCAGGCAACTCTTATCAACACTTTTTAAAGATCAAAGCAGATCTTCATTAAAGAGAGCAAACAGACTAATTTAATTGAAAACGCAGCACACAAGGATTTCAAATCTACCACGTGGTTCCCATTTGGGGACTTGACTGTGAACCAAAGCAGGGCTTCTATAAACAAGTAGCAGATGGAAGGTCTCCTCTGGGTGTGAGCGCAGTGTCACTGCGGCCAATATGCAAAAGAAATTACTACCAACTTTTCTGTAAGATAAGTGAGACTGTTACTCCAGCAGAAATCCCTTATCGTATTGCTGGGGGAACTTGCCGTTTCTATTCAGTTTGAATAAATCTTATAGTAAATCAAAGTATACTAGAAGAAACTGCCTTGAGTTTCACTTCGTCAAACAACTTCCAGTGAAACCCAGAGCGTCAAGGAGATTTACTATCAAGACCACCATATTAGCACCCATTACAAATGCAAATATTCACGCTGAAGCAGTGCGAAGACACATTAAATGCAGCTTTGTAGCTATTCAAATGCCAGTAAAGCAGAGATAACACTTGATGCCAGTTCTTTTTTTAAATTTATTACTAATTTTAGGATTCCATACTAAAGCTGAAAAAAAAAGAATCACATATTAGACTGGAACAGACTAGAATTGAATACCATAAACACAGAGATTAATTTAATTCATGATAGCCCCAACCCTATGAATAAATACCTATGTTTTTAATTTGAAACCTGCGGGGGAAAAACTGAGATTTTCAACAGACATCTGGTCTAGACAGAAAACATTCTGAATCTCACAATCTGCGCTTGAGGGATCTTAAAACTGGCTAGTATTACACTCGCAAACATTGTCTTCTTTCCCAAAATGTGCACAATAAGTGTTCTGGTTCAATTTGTCCAGTTTTAAGGTGATTTGTAAGCAACAACAGCAAAATAAATTCTTGAGACATTGTGCAAACCCTTCCATGGTATTTAAATGAAAGTGAATGGCTTAGATGTACCACCAGAAGACAAAAACAAGATCTCAGCAGAAACAATTCATTTAGTCCAGTTACCTGATACAAGAACCTGACACTACCAAATGCAACAGTGTACATCATTAATGGATCAGACATAAGACATGGTCTCTCATTCCATGACATGACTTTCACCCACATTCAAACCAAAAGAACTACATCTCTGTTTGAAAATGATTTGGTTAATTCTGCGTTGACTAATCACCTGTAGCCTATTGTGACATGTTCTTTGACATTTTAATGCCTGTTTAATATTAATTTCGAACTTTAATACGTTTATTTTTATTTTTTTTACAAATCTGTCAGGTGAGGTCTCACACAACAACACCACCACCACCACATGAACCGCTGTTCAAAGTGTCTTGTACGCGCCTTGTAATGGTTTGATGCTCAGAAATGGTTCTTTGTCATTCATCTTGATGACTTAAAACAGACTGGCTCCCTTTCTGATTAAAATGCATTCTCCTTTTGACAAACAAACACCAAGGGTGGACAAAGCCAGTCAGAATAAAACGTTTGTTTGTCTAATCTACTGAGCCACTTAGCAGCCGTGAACACAAAGTGACCTTGCAGGCGGGATAGGCGCGTTATCGACATTACTTGTGAAGTGATTTTCAGCCGTCAGGCTCTCACACGTCAAACAATATTTGTCTTTGTTCCAGCGGTTCATTCAGGACTGATGCAGATGAGCCGACACTATTCCCCCAGAGACCCAGTCCAGAAGTTGAGAGCCCCGTTTCCCCTGGTAACCCGCCTTTGTTTGGGTAGCGGCTGCACTGGTCACTCATCACGGTCACCGGTGCAGTCCCTCCCCGGAGGAAGGCGACAGCAAGGCCGGGAGACGAAAGGGGGAAGGGTCGGTTCGCCCCATAAACTTTCAAACAAAATACAGAAGTACAAACCAACAGACCTGCCCAAGAAATGTTTACTGTGCTTAATTACAGCTTGCTGAAACAAACTAATGATGTGTCATCACAACAATGCGTACAAATTGTTTTCAAAGGGAAAAATAAACAATATACCAAATGCCGATACAATTCTTCTCTACCCATAATAACTTTGATGATCAGTTTGCTCCGTTTTGCCTGATGACAGCTTATTACTCAAACGCCAAGTAAACGTTTAATCAAAACAAAGCAGAAATTATACACACAAGTCTAAGCCTTAACCATCTAAATCACATCATAACTAGATACAAAAAAATTAGCGTTGGTCTCAATGCGAGGGAACTGCGTGTTGAAACACATGGCTGTAATTTAAAAACCCGATGGGAGCATTTTGCCGCAGCACGATAGCAGGTTCCCCGACCACGGATCCCCAAAGCGGCTTTCGTGGTTGGCCACAAGGTAGCAAACCGCTGTGCAACAATCAGCTCCAACGGTCCCAACAATGCAACTCTTTATATCTGCAACAATGCGCCTTTGAAGCATAGGAATGAACGCAGAATCCGCTCATACTGACCTGGCGTTCAGGGGGATCTGGGAGCGGCCATGCCCGTTAGTTGGAGTCTCTGAAATCAACTTTTCTCCCTTGCAGTCCTCGGCACTTGTGTGAAAAGATACTGTGCAGCAGCAACACCAAACACACGATCTGACCGCCTCGCGCTTCCAATCGCAGTCTGTCTCTGTGGGTGAGCGAGTGCGCACTCCCGCCTGTCCTGTGAAGCTCTTTTGGACTGCTGATGCTGCTGTGTTACTGCATCAGGCCCCCTCGTGGTGCTGCAAGGCTCTTGATCCTCCTCCTATTCAGAGGAAAGTACGCAGAGGCGTTTGCGTGGTTCTGCACAGCACTCGGTCACACAGATTTTGTACAAACGTCAAGTAGTGCTGATTTCTACTTATTGTATAGGTTGTATATCTAATACCGGCAATGTCCTTTACCTTTTATTATTTATTTAGGTTCATTAGTCATCTAAAGACAGTATAGGAAAACATATTTAGGAAAAGATGATGATGATGATGATGATGACTATATTATTATTTAGGCTATTTCTCTTGTATTCAACAAGCCATTATGATGACACACGTTGTAACATTTAAGCAGTTGGTATTATTGAATGTCTGTGAAATGTAAGTAACCTCAAAGTGGTTCACAGTTCTTGAATCGCCCCTTCTATGATTAGAAGAACCAACATATTTTAACCACTATCCTGTTGCCAATTAAATTTTAGAATGTCAACATTATCAGTACTGTACATTAAAACATTGTCCACTAGAGAGTGACATTTGCTACATTTACTCGTTTAACGTTTGTGTTGCAAGAGATTCCATAATCTTAAATAAATATGCTCTTACAATGTAAATATATTGTAAAAGTTCATATCTTTATAATTATTTGTTAAAAAATAAAAAGTACAATTATTTGTACTTTTGATCATTTTAATTTTCGAGTAAAAATATAGACTAATAAAATTCAAATCATGTTCATTTAAACTTTTTATTATAAGCAGATTTTTTTATATTGTAGTTTTAATTAGACTAAATACTACCTTTACATTTAATTTTGAATAGATTTCAAGGTAAACAATTAAATTAATTTACGCTTTTATTCTAAAATATCATCCCTACAGAGAGCGACTGTTCAAAACTTCCGGTCCTGAGCGGACCTACAAGTGCTTGTAGTCCTACATTTGCATTGCTATTGGTTTAAACATGCACAAAAAAACTACAATGCCCATCGTGCATTTCAGGAACAACGTAGTCACGTTTGTGGGCGTGCGCATGTCAGTGTACGGTAATGTAAACACAGGTTGTTTCTGATGCTTAGCTTTATTTATGCTTAGCTTCATCACTTTTGTGAGTTTAAAGTGTATATTTGAAAAGGAACCAGGCTGTTTAAGAAATACATGAAATGAGAGCCTCTTCCAGTTACTGTATCAGGACTTAAATTACATTAAATGACAAAGTACCATTAACTCCGTGATTTAAATATAAGGTATGAGTTAAGATATCTTTAAGACGCTGATAGATTTTTTTATTGATTGAAGTACCTGATATGGAGCAGTCATTGCGCAGTTGCAAAAAATTCGTGCATTTGGACTTGAAAGGGGCGCCTCCTAGAATTGGCTACTTAATTGAGGTACAACCTCTCTTACTTTTTTATGACTGTTCAAATAAATCTTTAAATAATTAACCTCGAAAATGTTTCTACAGCTGATCCCGTTATTTGCTGATCTTGGTGCCAATGGCTTGCTCATTGAATACGAGGACATGTTTCCCTATGAAGGAGAGCTGAAAGTTCTTCAGTCTACAACTCAGCCCCCATACAGGTATTTATTTATTTATTGTTGTTGTTTAAAATGCGGCACATAAAAATGCCTTATATATCCAAACAGCCGTGAGGAGATTGTGTCTATCCAGGATGCTGCCAACAGTAGAGGGCTGGAGATCATTCCCCTGGTTCAGACATTTGGACATTTGGAAGTAACTATGAAACCTATTCTTGTCATTTACAGAGAGGAAGGATTATTCATTTGAATTATGTATGTTCAAACTCCTAACTGTTTTAAAATGTTCTCAACCAGTTTGTCCTGAAGCATGAGGTGTTTAGAGATCTGCGGGAGGTGGACTACTGTCTGGGCACCCTGAACCCACACCGGGATGCAGGAGTTAGACTGGTGCAAGAGATGCTCCAACAAGTCATGAAGCTCCACCCTAAAAGTACCAGCTTGCACATCGGGGCCGATGAGGTACAGCCAATCCCTCTGTCAATAAAATACCACATGCTTGGCTACAACATAATAATTTCTACAAGTAAACTGCTGCCTGTTCAAAGATGTTTGACATTTAAGTTTAGGGTGCTAGTTTTATATTAATCTGCTGCTCAAATATCATTTTATTTTAATAGGTGTACATGCTTGGTAATGGAGATGAGTCCAAACATTGGTTAGAGGTTTCAGGAAGGAGTGTTCACCAGCTGTTCCTCAGTCATGTCATTAAGGTAGCAAAGGGCGTTCAGGAGAGTGCGCCCAACCTCAATTTAATCATGTGGGATGATATGCTCCGGTCCATGACTCCTGAGACAATTAAAGGCAAGCAGTTAACATATTTATCACCCATTTTAGAAAATTACCATGATTTTGTTGCTTATAAGAGACAAGGATTGTTCCATATGTATAAATGCATGCTTAAAGGGTAGTTCACCCAAACATAATAATATATCATTCCAAAACAGTGAACCCCATAGACTGAACAGAAAAAAACACTTTGTTTAAACCTTTAAAAACAATTTTTTTTTAGAAATGAATAATCTTCTTTGGAATAATAAATAAAAATAAACTTTTTTTTATACAATACAAGCTTGTTCACTTGTTCACTGCCCGTGCAATATGTGTTTTTTTTTTCTTGTCAGACACCAGACACTTCCCTTTTTAAATGCTTATGATACTTTTACCTCCTTCCTCTTGATACGTTAAAAGGTCAACACCTCTATAGTCACTGGCAAAAAATAACTTACTTAAATGTTCCACATCCTGCACATTGACATTGTGAAATTAAATGAATCAACTGGAAAAAATGTATATTATGTCTAAATGTATATATAACGTCTATGCCTAAAGATTTATACTGCATTTCCAATTCCTGGCTTACATTGTTATACTGTATAGACACTTTTTTGCATTATACTTATAACAATTTGTATCCAATTTATGGTTTTATTTTAGACAGTGGTCTTGTTGGATTAGTGCAACCAATGTTGTGGGATTACAGCCCTACTCTAGATGTGGAGAACACGGGTAAATTAGGTCAAAACTCACTTTACTGTGAAATGTTTTGAGTTGTTTGGTCAAAAGAAATGCCTGATTATTTACATTTACTTTTCCAGTCATGCTAATGGAGCGATATAAGTCTGCTGGTATGTCAAAGCAGTGGGCTGCCAGCTCTTTTAAAGGCTCGACCACTGTGCACACCTCTGTGACCAGCACTCAGAGACATCTGGACAACCATTTACAATGGCTCAAAGTGGCATCCAGTCTGTCGGCTGGCATTGAGCTACAGGGAATTGCTCTAACTGGATGGCAAAGGTTAGATGGCATCTTGACTATCACTAGAATCGTAGTTGTCTTACGGGCCAAGGCAACAACATGTGTTTTTTTGTTTCCTCTTAAGATATGACCACTTGTCTGTTTTGTGTGAGCTGATGCCTGTGGGTTTGCCCTCTCTGGCTTCCTGTTTGCAAACTCTTCTGCATGGTCAGTCACTTTTATTTTCACACCTATATATTTATTTTTTATGGTAAATTGATGGATGAGTATATAAATATTAAAATGCTTAACTTACTATAGCGGTTCACTGTGATTCAGGTGGCTTTACTAAAGAGGCTCAAAAGAAGGTGGTTGAGACACTTGGTACTGTGGATGTAGAAGACACAGAGAGGTACCACATATTCATATCAGTGCCCTAAAAGATAAAAAAGCATGCATGAGTGTAACACTAAGAAACCTCAAGGGTTACTTTAAAATAGACTCATTTACAGAATATTCTTTGGCTTGTGTGTCCCAGATTGTCTTCTAGGACGTCTTCCTTCTTTGCTGGGGCAAAACTAGCTGAACTCATAGTGAAGCTGGCGTCTTTGCTGGAGTCTGCAGAACTGAGACATTTTCAGAACAATATGTGAGTTTTTAGGGCCTCTTAAGATGGTTGTGAAGCTAAAGCTAACTTTTCACTGAACATTTGTATTCATTCTTGTATAACAGGTTTGTGAGGGGCTGGTTCACACCCTACCACAGGCAAAAAAAGACAATTAACCCACTTATTTTACAACAGATTCAAACTCAAGCAAAAACGTAAGTTTTTAAAATGTGTATACTAATATTTACACTACTTTTCAAAAGTTTTGGTTACTGGTTACACCATGTGTCTTATTCATTTTTAACAAGGTCCTCATATATCATATTTTTCCTTCAACAGTATTCTTGATGCTGTAGAGAGCCAGGTGCATGAGGTGAGAAGAGAGATGTGTCTGCTGTACTCGGACTCTACAGTTCAGGAATGGGTGGACCAACATGTCACTCCAGTGCTGGAGCCTCTGCACAACCTGCTGAGAGACACTGCAACTGTTTTAAATGAAATGGGACTTATACAGAGCTAAAAATCCATATTTTAAAGTTGGTCAATACATTTCTTGAATTTTTTTTTGTTCCATACAAGCAAGACTGCACTTGCAGTACAGTGTAAAACTGAATGAAACAACTTAGAAAGCTTGTGTTTATGAATCACTGTTGTATTATTTTGGTACAAAAATTCTATTTGTTTGTTTGTCTTATAAAGGTAATTAAATATAACATTATAGTAACCTAAAAAAACAACAACAACAAAAAGTGAGTACCAACCAATATGCACATCGAATTAAACAAATCTTTCATTCTGACTTTCTGTGCTAAATAAACCATCTTTATTGAATTAATCCATCCACAAATTCTAAAGTGTTTTTAGTATTATTGATATATCACTATAGTATTTATTAAGATTAATTTTTATTTTTGTAATTTAAGCTTCAAATGTAATTATATTTGTTAGTAATTGATGTGCTTTTTTATTTGTGTAATTTTATTTATTTCAGTTATAAGCAACATTTTTAATTGTTTACGTTTTAAGTCTAGTATTCATATTATTCATATTCAGTAACCGGCTATTATGTTAATTATTTTAGTTTAAAATAATAAGAAGAACGAGATGACGAAGAAAAATTCTCACATTATCTTTGACCAAAAAAAAAACAACAACCTAAAAATAGTAGGCTATTTTCCAGGCTTTTATTTTGTCACACATGGATTTACTTGACCGGGAAGTGATATGTTGAGTCTCACCCATAATATTTGTAGCTTACATGGGTCGTTTGTATAAACAAAACGGATCAGTGTAGCGGTTTTTAGGAATTGTAAGCGATGTCGCCTCGCGTGCGCGTTACTAACACACCGCAACGCCTTCGCCATCATTATCAGCGCGCGTAAACCCGCTCCGTTTAGCGTAACAGCGCCGTGCGGAGCGCTAAATAAAGGCATTTAGTGTCTGATCAAGACGGAACTGACTGTTTGTGCTGCGAAAATATGGCAGAGTTGCACGTTGAGCCCAACGCGACAGGTATCATCGAACAGAACGAGCACTGTGAGATCAGAGGCTCAGTGAACGTGAGGCTCCCGTCGCCTACACTGGTGATTCCGCCCCGGAGCGGCTTGTCCAGTCCAGGGGTCTCCGGCTCCAGAGCAGTGTTTGGGTTCCCAATGAAGAGCAACCCCACTTCCCCATCGCCAGAAGCCACAGAGAAACCAGGGTCTCGGTGGGTTCGGCTCAATGTCGGAGGAACCTACTTTGTTACAACCAAACAGACCCTGTGCAGGGATCCTAAATCATTTCTGTATCGATTATGTCAGGAAGATCCAGATCTGGATTCGGATAAGGTAAGCCTCGGTTTACACCAGTGAAGCATGCATCGTAAATCATTTTAAAATCATAAGTCATTTTTAATGCCTATAGAACATTAACATTATAGTGCAGGAGTGTATGTGCATTTGTAAAAGTCCAGTTTAATCCCATATAAAATTAATAGTTCAAAGAAATAGTTTATCCAAAACATGAAATGTATGTCATTATTTATTCACTCTCCTGACATTCATTATTATGTGGAACACAAAAGGAGATATTCTGAAGAATTTTGATTGCTATTATCTTTCATTTTACAGACAAAAACACAGACTTCTCTCAACATATCTTCTTTTATGTTCAACAGAAGAAAATAAATGGGTGATTAAATGATAACAGAATCTTAATATTTAATAATGATTGTAGATGGGTTTCTGGAGTTGCTTTCTAGATGGTCTTTTTTCCTCATTATGTACTGCAGCTTTAGTTATCCGATTAACCAGTTACCTTTCAATCCAAAAACCATCAAGATGGCCACCAGGGGCCTGTTTCATAAAAGAAGTTTGCCAGGTTTATTTCAGTAAGTCTGAACTGTTGTCGGTTGATTTGGGTCAAAATAAGTCTAACAGAAATAAGCCTGGCTTGTTTGATAAACCTGTTTTATGAAACAAGCCCCTGATAGCTGATTTGTTGCTTTTCCAAGATGTTCTACCAGGCTGAACCAGCTAATGACCATTTTAGAGCGGCTAGAAACAAGTTAGAATCTCATTGGTCACCTTTGCTTTTGATAAATTGGTTGCTGTTCCAAGATATTATCTATAGATATATATTATCTATAAACTACATGCACCTAAACACAGCTATCAAACTAAACTATTTTATAGAAGGGCATTCAAGTGTTGTTTACAGTTCTGCAGAGGATTTCCTCTCCAAAGTGTTAATTTATGAAAAAAAAATGCAAACCACAGCCAAAGTCACCAGATCATCTCATTTGAGAAGAAAAGAAGAAGCTGTTGTTGCTGCACTAGTTTAGTAAAATCATTCAGTATACCTCTGAAGAGCGAATGGAGTCACTTCTCTATATTCTCTCTCACTCATCAGGCTTTAGTTTACCTGCTGCTTGAGTGATGTTAATCTCACGTTAATAAATCAGTGGTTTTTCAAGGGGATTTCAACAATAACTACAGTGACTACAAACGTAATGATGATGTCAAATGAAAAGCAGTATTTTAAGTAATTGCCACAAGTGGTGTTCACACTGTCGGTTGTCTTTTCTCACAGGATGAGACGGGGGCATATTTGATTGACAGAGATCCCACATATTTCGGACCTATCTTAAACTACTTGAGGCATGGGAAGTTGATCATCAACAAGAACCTCGCTGAGGAGGGTGAGATGATCTGGGCATGCTGCCCTCAAAAACTTCATAATGGAACAGTAATGACCTAGTTTCATTTAGAAGCATAATTTTTTGGTGTGGAAAGGGACCTCAGTGTACTCGTGTAACAGATCATTTCCTGCAGGACTGGTGAGATCTTGAAAGGCTTATAGTCTGTGTCCAAAATGTAGTTTTTTTATGTGTGTCATTGCCCCAAATTGTGTAATAAAATGTAGTGTTAAAGGGATAGTCCTGGGGCTCGTTCTTCGTACCTCGCTTAAAACATGAATGAGACATCTAAGATGAGATCATCGCGCAAACTATGAGCTCACTAATCCGGTTCTCTGAACGCACCTGTTGTTGATG
>JAUCMS010000019.1:7573117-7596009 GCA_032357445.1 Enteromius radiatus | reverse complement strand
AATCCAAGATCAGGACAAATCCACAACAATCAAATCCAGCTAATTGAGTTAGCGAGGTACGAAGAACGAGCCCCTGGGCTGCTGCTCACTGTTTTGGAATGATATATTATTATGTTTGGGTGAACTATCCCTTTAAGTTTACCAAAACAAAAAAAAAAGCCGGCTTATTTCAGTTAGTTTGACTTATTGTCAGTTGATTTGGTTCAAATAAATCTGACTAAATTAAATTACTTATTTGGTAAACTTGTTTTAAAAGCCTCATTCTCCAAACTTTTTAAACACAAAATAAGATATTTAGAAAAATGCCAGTGTTTTTCAGAGAAAGTGAGAGTAATCCAATGACGTTAGACCCCAGTGATTTTACTCTATGGACAAAAACAATTGAAAATGGTTGAACTATGCTTTTAAGATTATGGATGTTTATTTACTATTAAGCAATAACCACATGATAGATTTTCACTGATTCTCTGACCACTGCAGGTGTTCTGGAGGAAGCAGAGTTTTACAACATTGCGTCACTTGTGAGGCTGGTGAAGGAGAGAATACGAGACAATGAAAACAGAACGTCTCAGGTATGTGGGAAAACAACAGAATACTTTGTGGGCTTGTTTTTTTGGAACGCAGCTATGCAATCTGTCAGCAGATTTGCAAGGATTATTGGGATTTCTCAAAGGAAGTATTTCATTGTCTACCTTTTAAATACTCTGTGTCTAAGTTCATCAGAATCAGAGAGTTCCTAATTCGAGAGCTATTTGGAAACAGCCAACTTTATATCAAGATTTAGATGTGTAACTTCAGTGTAGACAAGACATTGAATAAAAAAAAAAACATTTTTTTTCCTGTAGAGAGAAAAAGATGTTTTAAAGAATGTGTGAGCTGCTCTTTAGCATACAATGGAGAAACCATTTTATGGAAGAAAATACACTGAAGAATATCTATATTGTCATAAACTCATTAAAACATTAAGGCAAGCAAATAAAGTCAGTCATTTTTTTGTTGAACTATCCCATTAAAGGATGTTTTCGAAGCCTGTGCAGCTTCATACAATGACTTTTGTCTGTTTTAGCCCATAATTCTGAATATTATTTGTTTTTACAGGGCCCTGTGAAGCATGTGTATCGTGTATTACAATGTCAAGAAGAAGAGCTCACTCAGATGGTTTCCACCATGTCAGACGGATGGAAGTTCGAACAGGTAGCTTTTGTTTTCTCTTCACTTCCCCGGCATATGTGGTGCTGTTGCATCCTTTGTCTGGAGTATTTTAGCATGATTTTATTGGAGCATCTTTTAACTCATAAAGTGGCTATCCAGAGATCTTCTTAATGTATGTCTAAACAGATTGTTTCTTTCATGATATGTGATCTCACACAGTCATGTACGTTGTACAGATTTGACGTGTTTTTGAGAAACAGAATATGTCCACACCTTTCTTTGGGACTTACGTAAGACATTGTTTTTGTTGCTTATCTGTTTGCTATGGTACAAACTTGACTCAACTTGTCTATCTCAAGCTCATAAGTATCGGCTCCTCCTATAACTATGGCAACGAGGACCAGGCCGAATTCCTGTGTGTCGTTTCCCGGGAGCTCAACAACTCCACTAACGGAATTGTTATCGAGCCCACCGAGAAGGCTAAGGTACAATGAACACTTTTTCATATTACCTTATTTTGTATCAAATCTTTGATGACAAAATACTTTAATTACCATTATTTTATTTATATATATATATATATATATATATATATATATGTGTGTGTGTGTGTGTGTGTGTGTCCCAAAATGTGCATCACTACAAACCAACACAACAAACCTACATTTAAAGAAAAAAAAAAAGTTATATGTTTTATTTTGAAATTTTTTTATTTTTAATTGGATTTCACCCAAATTGTTAAATAATAATAATAATAATAATAATAATTGTTATTATTATTGTTGTTGGTGTTGTTAAAGTTGTCATGGTTATTATTATTAATATTATTTTATAGCTATGTTAATATTTAATCACAACATTTGGACAAGTTGAACAGCCCAACAAATAGGCAAACTTGTTATTTTTAAATAGCATTTTAAATTGCAATTTGTTTTTATTTTCCCCCTACAATTGTGCTATAAACTTTATTATTATAATACATTTTATTACAAAATGTTTACATTAAATAAGTTAATCTAATAATAACAACAACAATAATAATAATAGTTATTTTTTGTAGTAGTAATACAAATAATGCAATAATTTTATATATGTGTCTCTGTATATATGTATATATATATATATATATATATGTATATATATATATATATATATACTGTATGTATGTTTGTGTGTGTGTGTGTGTGTGTGTGTTTTATTTTTTTAATCATTCACAAAAAATAAAGAGGAAATGAATTTTCCTTAACTGTTTTAGCAGACTGATGAAAAAATATTTAAAAAACTTGTACAGCTCATAATTATCCTCATGTTTCCTCCACAGATCCTTCAGGAGAGGGGGTCCAGGATGTGAGGAACCTGGTGCCTGAGCCCACACAGATCTCCCATCCCTCACTTCCTTTCTCCAGATCCTCCTCCACCATACAGCTGACTCCATCAGCCCACCACCCCCCACCCCTCAGCTCACCCTCCCCTCCTCCCTTGTGCCTTTCCACTGTGGGGGTTTCAGTCCCCCTCCTCCCTGCAGTGCTGCAACATTAACCGATCAGCACCACCACTAACTATCACTGCTATTACCGACTAATCAAAAATGCGTCTGAGGATAAACCTCAGACCATCACATTTGATGCAAGACTGCTCAGAGAGAGGATTACAGGGAAGGATTCATCATTCATCTTAGTGCTTATTTATGCAGACTTCATCATCATCCTCCTCATATCCTCATGTCATTATCATCATAAAACAGCTGCTGGCTTTAAATGTTTTAAGGGGGGTTCAGTTGCCCCTGTTGGTTCGGCTGCGTCCACATGACCATAATCTCCTCAGGACTTCCAAATGGCGTGCAAGATAGACAGTCAATACAGCTTCTCATAACAACCACAACTTACACTGTAAATCATTAGCATCATTTCAGCATTTATTTCCTATTGCCTGGTCAGACTGAGAGCACAGATGGAGCCATGGATAAAACGAAGACAGTGGCTTTTGAACATGCAGTATTTTGTCTTCTTAAATACCCATTTAAACGTTGGAAAGGACCAGAGGAGAAGGGAGAACTCATACTGCCAATTGTCCGGTCAGATGCCCAAATCGCGTGTCACATTTTCAGTTTGCTCTGGTTGACTTTAGTCATCCTGGATTTTATTTTTTATTTTTTTGCCTTGTCGCTGTGGATATTTCAAAACAGGAAATTTAAAAAACTAAGAAATGTGTGGTTTTAGGGCATGTAAGGATTATGTATATTCAAAACATATGTATTATGAAGAGGCCGAATGCAAGTCATGTAATTGTTGATATCTGTACCATAGTGGTTGTTTTTTGTGTTCTACTAAGATAAGTTTTGATTGGGGAAGCTTCTCAATCGACCCCTAATGTACTTGTTTTTTTAAAAGCCTGGTCACCGAGATACGATTTGTTTGGTTGTGTTTTTCCTTTAAACACTTTGACTGGAAGAAACAAAAAACAAAAAAAACAAGACTTCTTGTATAAGAGGTATCAGGCCTACATAGTTCAGGAGACTGTTGTTGGACAAAGTGCCCACAGGTTTTGAGTCAGGGCAAAACTGGATTATTGGCTCTTTGTTGCATTTTTTTTTTTTTTTTACTCTCCCCTTAACATTTTGGCTATTTAACTGTTCAACTCATTTTTGTTTAAAGTCTGATCACGTCATTGGAATGTTTTTGAATGTAAAGGGCTCCATTTATTATGGAACGTTTGGCATTAATTTTATAATTTTAAAAACTAATATAATTTCAGGTAAATCATTTTATGCTCTCTCTTTGAAACTGGTTGCCCTTGTTGTTTAACAGCAGATAAACGTGATCTCCTGTGTTTTGTTTTTTTGTATTTATTGTAGTTTCTCTGAATCTACTGTGAGTAAATCACAAATTGTCAGTATTTGATCGTCCAGGCTGTATTTTGGTTATTCGGTTCTTCATATCTATTGATGAAATGTTGTTGAATCTAGGGGTCAGTCTAAGATGGCATCATGTACGTGGACTTTAGGTGACTTTTTTTATGGTCTGCAGTGTTTTTAAAGCGTTGTCTCTTTCTCTCTAAATACATTTAAGAAATTTGACCTCTTTAAACTCATGTCCTTAGGTTTGGTCGAATCAAGAATGCAAAGTACTTGAGTTTGTGAGCTACTTTGTGGTTGTTGGCTTTCCCTTTCTTTGATTGTGTTAATGTCCCCCGCCCCCCCGGAGAGAGTTTATTTGTTCAGCCCCAATTATTAGTCATTGAAACTCCTGTAACAGGACCTTGCCTCACTTTCATAGGATCCTTTGTGCATTTCCATTGTTCAAATAGGTTTAAGGTCTAATTTCAAAGAAGAATCCTAGATTCAAATCTAGGTGGCGCTGTTTAAGTCTCTCTCCGTCCCAGTTGTTTGTCTAGTGTTGTGCCTTTGACCTGTCGTGCCCTACATGTTTTCGCTCCTAGATTACTCTTCTCTAAAAACAGAAATGGTGTTTATTTCATGTTTGTTTTGACTAAATCAGTTCTGTTCCTTGACTCAGATACTGACTGTGCCCGTTTCCCCTGACTTTGTTAGTGTTCTTGTTTCAGGGGTTCATCTGTATTTAGCTTTTTACACTATTACCCCTATGCACTTTTCATTTTGCACCTACCTGCATTATAATGTTCTCACTGTGTGTGGGTTTTGTTTTTAGATTTTGTTCTATTTTTAGAGTCAAACCCCAAGCGAGGCATAAATAAATGTCATGAGCAGTCTCAAGTTTAATTTAGGAAACTGATATAGATGTCGGCGACTGCTAATGCTTTGAGCACTTGGGATTGTGAGACTTCTGCGTGTCTCTTTTTCCTTGGTAATCTATTCTTCTTTAGGTTTTGTGCCCCATGTTGTTTAAAATCAAACAAAAAGATATATAAATAAAGAGATATTCTTTGTGAAAAAAAGATATATGCTATTCTGAAAAACAGGATGTTGGTGTTTTGGAACGCCGACATGCAAGCATGCAGTGTGTGGGGAATAAAATGTTATATGCTGGGATGTTGTCATATTGTGAAGGTGAATTGGTGCATGGACAGTTGACAGATGGTATTAAGTGGAAATTGAAATACAAATATGGCCCTATTTGAATTGTTTTGTACAGAAATTGAAATCAAATCAAATGCAGTACTACTGGAAGAACTTGCTTGCTGAGGCTAAATATGCTTATGCAACATCCCACGTATCTGATAAAAATATAGCTCTCAACCAATGTTTTTAAGCTGGCCAAAAGTGCAGACCTCTTTCATAACTTAAAGTTAAAAACAAGGTCCATGTTTAACATAAGAGTTGTTTTCTCTGCCATAAGAGTTAGTCTACAACACCTGCATGCTTTAATATACAGTACACACATTTTAACATGCTAAAAACCTTTCATCAGGTGTCTTGGGTGTATTGCATTGTCAACAGTATTGATGTAAAGTGTCAAATATGTCACTAGGCCGTGGAGATTGTGGAGCTAAGTGTTCTGGAAATGAGTAGTCTTGATGAGACTGTCCTTTTCATTTTTTTTTTTCTTCATTTTTAAAAGTTTGTCTTCTGATGCAGTTTCTTGCAATGTACAGATTGCAAAATGATAATGTATGATTTTTATCATAAAATGTGTTCGTGTTTCAGACTTGTGGTGTGCTTATTTTGTTTACAATGTTTTACTTACTGTTTCTATGTATTCTGTTTAAAAAATGTAAAACCATTAAAAAACATTTTGACATTAAACAAAATTGAAATTGTGCCCACAACGGTCATTTCTGGACGGCTAAATATTTTAGAGCCTTATTCGATTCAATTTTTATTATTAACTATTAAAATGTTTGATTATGTTAGGAAACCATAATTTTACAATTCCCTGATATTTCATGACCGTGGGAGCCATGTAAATAATATCATATTTGAACTGAAGATATACTTCACCCATAAACACAAATTCGACCAAACCACTATGACTAACTAACTTTCTTCCATTAAACACAAAGGAGTTGGGCAAAATGACAGTCTCGCTATTCTTTCTTCCCCCCCGAATAAATGCAAATGAATGTAGACCGAGTCATTCTCTCAGAAGTGTCCCACTGAATAATTTTAGTTCAACAGGTTTGGTCAGACTACATTTTTTTTGGGGTGGAAACTCTAAAGCTACTCATTAATTACGCGGAAAAGGTCATTGTGTGGGGGGTTTTCCACTTGTAAGAAAGTAAGAAACAAAATACCAAAGTTCCAAAAAGGTAAGTAAGAAAATACAATAACCTATAGTGTGATTAGGGAAGAATAACATTTGTTTGGATTTAGAATCTGCGTCACGGGATCAGTAGTATGTTTTAAACTCTAATGTAGTACTGTTGGGACTAAGTTAGGTTTAATCATAATATTTGCTGTAGTTATGGATTTAAAACGCATTTTAATAAACGATATTATGGGTTATAGTGCTCAACTACGCCAACTTACAGGAACCCGCCCTTCAGCGCGACCCTATGCGGATGAGACTGAGCTGCTCTAGGGTAAAGGCAAAAGGAAATGCCATGCCATCGCCCCGGTGCTCAAATTTCTCTACGTGTAGACTGCTTTTAAAGGAGCCGTTACCACTTCCATTTAGCTCTTCGTTTTGGGTGTGTGGTTATAGTAATACGTAAGAGAACATGTTGTTATATTAGCTTTTTGATAATCAGTTGGATCCTGAAGCTGCTCCCACCGCCCGAGTGTCTCCTCCTACCGCTGATATGACAGTCTCCTCAGCCTCCGCCGAACAGAGACACGGCGCTGGCGTGGATGCCTGAAAATGCGCTGAGAAGGTGCGTTTGTTGTTTATTACATTACTATTTTTTCAAGATTTGGATTGTGTCGTGTTCGGGACTGGCAAATACGTTTGGCTTGAACAACAGGATGAAATGTTGATACTTAATGTGTCGCCCTTGTTTTGTGACTAATTTTAGATACTTTTAATTAAAAAAACTGTTTATTTGACAGCTTACTTAAGGGTTATAGCCTTCCAAACACGTCTTAAGTGTTTTTAAGTATTTTCGTAGCACTTGTTGAAAAAATTCGCACGTGAGCGTCGGCTTTCCATATCCTCCTTTGTTGTTTATTTAGTCGCTTCTTCCTGACAATCAGAAATAATGTCATCATGTTCAGAACACCCTAAAACAGCTGTAGAAACTGAACAAAAAAACACCAGTGATGGAAATTTGTATGAATCCAAGTCTGATCTTTTCATTCGTTGGTTCAGTGAAACATCGTTAAGCCAGTAGGTGGCGACACATGGATGTATTTTTGTGCATGTGTTGAGCAAATAATAATTAATATTTTATACCATAATTCATATTTTATTACCAGAGTGTGTAAACACCCTAAGCCTTTAGCAAAGGGATGGGGAACGTTGATCCTGAAGGACCACTTTTTGCTGAGTTTGGCTCCAACCCTGAGGAAAAAAATACCCACCTGCGTCCTGAAGACCTCAATTATCTGGTTCAGGCGGGTTTGATTAGGGTTTGAGCTAAACTCTGCAGAGACACCGGCCCTCCAGAATCAATGTTCCCCACCCCTGCTTTAGCAGAATCATATACATGACTTTAATAAAGCTGTAGAAAAGACAGAAACAATTGTCTAAATAAATAAAGTTTATTTAGAAACTTGATATTAAGTTTCAACAAAAAATAAGTTACTATACCTTTTTGCATCCTTTGCTTTCAGTAACTTCTGAATAGTAGGCTAATTCATTCAAGGGGCGTGGCCATTCAGTTAATGAATCCAATGAAAAGCTACAGCACTCAATACTATTTTCTAGCTACAGTAAGCGTGTTAGATAGCCTAAATATTATATAACTTGGTTAGTATTCAGTTTTACAGCCAAGGCCAGGCAAACCGTGAGAAATGTCTAAGGTGCATGTGAGCAAATACCTCTCATGTCTACCTGAACTTGAGAGATAAACAAAGAGGAACACAGGAACTTAGTTTTGTGATTCCACCCAATATTTTGCATTGTATTTCTATATTTTAAAGTTGCTTGTTTGTTTGCTTTTTAAACATTGTGTTTGTGTAATAAGATTAGCTCTTTTTCCTTTTTTGTATAGGTGGATAGCATTATGTGTTGCCCTGTTCTTCTGCTGCTGATGGCCCAAAGCTCGCTGGATCAAGTGGAAAAACTCAGGGGACAGTGACCATCAGACTGGAAAATATGGCACCTCAGCAACCTTCAAGCATGGAGCAGCAGTCAGGGGAGCTATGCGAGCCTGAATCTGAGGAGAGACAAAAACAAGGACCAGGGCCTCCTTCTGATCAAGCTCATCCAGTTACCCACGATGCTCCAGATGGAGGCTGGGGATGGGTGGTCCTGGTAGCTACCATCCTTGTCTTAGCTCTGACGCTGGCCTTCCCCTCCTGCATTGGCATATTCTACTTAGACCTCCAGGAAGAATTTCAAGCCAGTAACAGTGAGACGTCTTGGGTGCCATCAATAATGACGTCAGTTCTGCATGCCGGAGGTGAGGATGTTATAGAGAGGTCTGTTGTTTCTGTTCCAGTAGTTATATTCTTTTGAACAGAATGTTACAGCAAAATAAAAACTCAAGGATATGTTAACATGTTAAAAGCTTGAGGGTTTGAATATTTAAAGTGAATAATTATTTAAGGCATAAATATTTTTATTGGAATTTGTAGCATTAGTTGGTTGTAGAACTAAGTGCGAGCTAAGTGTGAAAACTCTTAAACCTAATAATTCAATTAGAAGCTTTTAGAGTTCTTTGTGTCTTTATGTCCCAGAAGTAGAAATATATGAAAAAACATTTCTGGCAAATTCATGCAGCCCTATATAAATGATTTCACAAATAAAACCCCTAACATAAAACAGAACCTTCAAAAATAAAATATTATTAAAGTATTGGATTATTCTACACTTCTATACTTCAGGAAAATCTTTTACGCCTAATGGTTTCAGTTAATGAAAAAAAAAGAGAACCCCTGAGCCAATGTAGCTGAGTCAAGCTGGTCGAAAATACGGAGCAATATTTTGAAAGCAGCACAGAGTTGCAGTGTTTACATTTTTGGTGGAATCAACCTATGAATGGCTTACTTATACTGTACTTGTGTCTGCATATTAAACTGGGTCAAACTTAAAGGAATAGTTCACCCAAAAATGAAAAAAATTTACTCACCCTCAGGTAGTTCCAAATCTCTATGAATTTCTTTATTCTGCTGAACACAAAGGTACAGTACTTGCACTGAATGCATTCGTGTGCAGAAGGAAATTTCGGTCATTATTTTATCTGATTTAGGTTGATAACAGCCATCTTAATCCAGCAGAGATGGCAAATAAATGCCAGTGTTTGATTTACATGTTTCTACATGTTTATGGTAGTCATAACAATTATAAAAAGAGGAACAACTCCGTCATTTATTACCTCTTCAATTGCCGTACATCAATTACTTGTGTGTTAACGTTTCGCTTAACATATTTGAACAAGGCTGTTTATTGTTCTAGGGTGGTGTTTTGAGTAGATGTGCAAAATGAGCTGTAGGAAATAGCATGCCATGCTGGTTTTAGGAGTAAACCATCTCAAATTTAAGCTTTTTTTACTGTTAAGTGTTGTTCTTGCAGGTCCTCTGTGTAGTGTGCTAGTGGAACGCTTTGGTTGCCGGGCGACAGTGATCTTTGGGGGAGTGCTGAGTGGTTTTGGGATGGCGGTCAGCTCTTTCTCACGTTCCATCACTCACTTATACATCACCACTGGGGTCATCACAGGTCAGTAAGTCACTAGAGGAAGTGATTATGATATTGATTTGTAGATAAAAGAGAAACAGTGATTGCATTAAGATCATTGTAATTATGTAGAGTTATCATTAAGCACTTTACCAGCTGATCTGATATGAATAAGAATATGAATACAAAAGTGGCTGATTTATTATTGGCTAAATTATTCTAGGTAATAAGACAATGAATGTAGCAACAAACAGAGTTATATGACCAGTAAAAAAAATAAAAAAATATTATTGTTATAATTAATTAATAGATATTATTATGAGTAATAATAAAAAGTTTAAATAATTCATAAATGTATTCATTATTCATTTAGTATTAATTTTATTATTAATTGATTATTACATATAATATAATTAATTGACTGTAAATATAATATCATAATTATTATTGTCTGTTATACTTTAATATAAAATACATATTTAAAAAACTATTGTTATTTATATTTATAATTAATATTATCAATAAAATATTCTTATTACTTACTAAATTGATGTATTTATTAATTAATTGATGATTAATGATTCTATTATGTACTACTAATAATACATATTTTATTAATTATTTGATTATTAATTATTTAAACCAGATACAAACAACAATTATTATCATATTTGTTACAGTATTTACAATTATTTAATGTATATATTATTTATCCTTAAATTATATACAACTAATAATAATAAATGCATTTGTTTTTAATAGATTGGTTATACATTTTTAAACCATTATAACAACTATTATTTTATTTGCAGTTACAGATTGTTACCAATACTTAAATTATATACAAATAATAATAAATGCATTCATTTTTAAATAATTGATTTTTAATTATTAAATGACAATAATAAATATTAATTTCGTTATTATAAATACAGTTAGAGCTTAGATGTAAATATGCATTTACAGTTTTAATTGTAGTTTTAATAATATGTGTTCACTGTCCTCCAGGAGTCAGTTCTGTATAATACATAACTCTGTTTGCCTCACAGGTCTGGGTTTCTGTTTCAGTTTCCAGCCCGCGGTCACTATACTTGGCCACTACTTTGTGCGCCGTCGTCCTTTTGCCAACGCGATGTCCTCCACTGGTACTGCTCTGGGTCTGTCTACATTGCCTTTCTTAGGTGATTATCTGCAGAGTACGCTGGGCTGGAGAGGAAGCTTTCTGGTACTCGGTGCTGTGCTGCTCAACTGCTGTGTTTGCGGAGCTGTAATGAGACCCATCAGGCCTCGCAAGCCCAGAAAGACGGAGGCCATAAGCAAAAGACCCATACCTGCAGGCAAAAAGCGATGCATGCTGGGGATCTTTCATGCTTTAGCATCGTCCCTCAGAAAACACATGGCCTTTGACCTCTTCTGCTGTAACCCGCGATTTCGGGTTTTTTCAGTGGGTATAACTTGGATGATGCTCGGGTTTGTGGTGCCGCTTATTTACCTGGTCCCCTACGCAACAGCTCACGAAATGGATCCAAGCCGAGCGGCCCTGCTGCTTTCCATCTTGGGATTTGTCAACATCTTTGTGCGTCCTCCTGCCGGAGTGCTCTTCAGCCTGTCCTGGTTTAAAGGTCGACACATTTACGTTTTCTCAGCTGCACTCCTCTTAAATGGACTCAGTAATAGTATCTGCTGCATTTCTGCCAGTTTCTCAGTGCTGTTATTGTATGTGCTGATGTACGGACTATCCATGAGCGTGGTAGGCTCACTGATGTTCACCGTCCTCATGGACACGGTGGAGATGAGTCGATTCCCGTCTGCGCTTGGTCTGCTGTCTATCATGGAAAGTGTTACGCTGCTAATTGGACCTCCTCTCGCAGGTAACCTCGTGTTTTGATTTATGTGTTATGTTACTGCCTGAATATGTATGACTCACAGAACTCAGCCTAGACATGATCTATCGTATTCATATAAACTCCAGAGACCAACCTTTAAAACAGACAGAGTTTTAAATGTGGTCGTGCAGGTATTTCACCATTTGTGCCTACTCTAGACTTGAGACAAAAAGCATATCTTCTATAGTCGTAGTTATTTGAGCTGTTTCCAGCCTTTCATCATTACTTGGACCATTTTACTTTTGCCTCCATCAAAAAAAGCATACTCATATTTTGATGCATTTTTTTGATAGTGTTATGGATATGTAGATGTTAATGGCCATTGCCTGCAGTTGACAGTTATTCACAACCTGCATAGGCAATAAAGAGCTGCTTAACTGCAGACAAACATTTTTAAACAATGGCTTGTAGGTACTGTAAATATCTGCCTCGTTGAACAACCATCATAAACAGTAGATTTTCATACTATAAAAGGTGGTTGACAACTTTTAGAAAGTCAACATGTCTTGAAGTTTGACTTCATCTAAAACTAATTTGAACAAATTATTAGTTAAAGCATGCGGCTTTATAACCTGATTTTTACAACATTTATTTACTTTGAACAAATAGAACATTTGTACTACAATTGCCAGAACACAACCACTTATATTTGCTGCAAAAACACAGACACACGTGTACAGACGCGCACACACACATAAATATATACCTACATATTACATATGTAAAAGAAAATATGTAGGTAAATATTGATGTTTATTTAAGATTTATTATATACATAAGCATTTTATTAAGCTTTATAAACTGCATTATTAAGCTTCATTCATTTGTAAAAAAACACATGTATACAAATTTTACCCTATAATCTTAAAAATCTGTAAAAAATTGGTTTACAGTGCATTACCAAAAAAATGCAAGCGCTCTTATCTCTTGTTTAAATCTGGCTCAGATCAGGAAATGAATGTTCTTTCCTGTCACGTTTCAACTGTCCTGTCAAAGTAAAAATTACATCACAGACTTTCTGAGAAGAAAATAAAAGAATAAATCACTCTATGATGCAGAACGAAATAAATGTTTGATTGTGTAGCTATCAGTGTGGAGGTCTGTTCCCGTGTTTGAGTAAAAAGAATGGAATGTCCTCTATTGTTCCAGCGC
Source organism: Enteromius radiatus (assembly GCA_032357445.1). Classification (NCBI taxonomy): domain Eukaryota; kingdom Metazoa; phylum Chordata; class Actinopteri; order Cypriniformes; family Cyprinidae; genus Enteromius; species Enteromius radiatus. The sequence continues at coordinate 7,583,126 of JAUCMS010000019.1, read as the reverse complement.
TAATCTGGATTTACGTGTTGGTGGGAGTAAAGGCTGTGATCTGGTCAAACTGACCGTTCTTTCATACACAAATGTTCTTAGTTGGGTCAAGCACTGCCTAGCACCTTCCATAGCCTGCCCCCCCCCCACCCCCACCCCCGCCTCATGCATTACTCATGTTTTGGTGATTATTTTCACAATAATAATGATTTTGAACATATGTTCCTGTAATAGATTTGTGATATCTCTGCACCTGTGTTCCAGGAATCCTTGTGGACCGGACTGACCAGTACACATATGTATTCGTGGCCTGCAGCATCTCAGTGGCATTGTCAGCTCTATTCCTTATGGTTTCCTTTTACTGGCTGGACTCTTGTGATGCAGCCCAGAAGAACAGCTCACCAGCGTCTGGGTCTCCAGCTAAGCCTTCAGTCAGTTTGGACACGGACTGCCAGTACAGCAGTGTGCCTACAGATGGGGACAAGACAAATAATCCATTACCAGAAGCAGAAAAAATCACAGATGCCTGACCTGGATCAGTGTGCTTTATGCCTTTGTTAATCATAATTTGTGTCAGGTACAAAATATGTTTCTTTGCCATTTATTAGTAGCACAGGATGTGCTGTTTATGACAAATTGATATTTCAGCATCAAATCCTGGTTGTTTTGTACGTTGTTTTATGACACTGGAGGTGGTTTGTAAACATCACTGGTTTGCCTTATATTAGTGCTATGGCAATGCAATGCCATCCGTTAATGCAGTCCTTTGAATTCAAGTAAATATTATAAACACTTCTTCATTCCTGATCCAAATGACAAAATGTTGAAGTTGTTTGCCCAGGAAATTAAGCTATTCGAAGTCAGGAAACTTATAATATTCAATTTCCTCATTATTATTATTTTTGCCAGTTACACTACTCATCAAGAGTTTGAGGTTGATCAGATTTTTCTCTCATGCTCACCAAGTCTCCTTTTATTTGTTAAAATATACAGTAATATTGTGAAATCCTATTACAATTTTAAATAACTTTTATTTATTATATATTTTAAAATGTAAATTATTTTTAACAGCTATTACTCTGGTCTTTAGTGTCATAATACTTCAGAAATCATCTGGTGCTCAAGAAACATTACTTATTATTAAAAATGTTAAAAACAGTCAGTTCTTTTGATTTAAAATTTTGTAAATAGAATGTTCAAAAGAATAGCGTTTATTTGAAATAGCCATTTTCATACTTTTAATTTAATATATCCTTGAATAAAAGTATTCGTTTCATTTAAAAAAAATCTTGCTGACCTCAAATGTCTGAAAGGTAGTATATATATCATACAGTTGTTGTTTTTTTTGTACATTTTGGGTAATGCTTTACAATAAGGTAAGGTACAATAATTAGTTGTGTAACATGAACAATGACATCCGTTCAGAGCGACTGTATTTTTTAAAACTAGCATTAACAAACATTAATAAAGAGTGTAATAAATGTAGTGTTCATTGTTTGTTCATGTTAATACATTAACTAATGTTACCAAATGACACCTTATTGTAAAGTGTTACCCACTTGTGTGATATAATATCATGCACTGAAAGACCTGACCCTTAAGGAAGATTGTTTGTTGCATCTATACATTCAGTTCCAAAGGGTAGGAAATGTACTATATAGTAAATCATTAGAAAATAGTTTTGCTATTATTGCACATAGGCTCAAAAGGTTGTCACAGCAAACATAAGCAAGATTTCAAACTCAGACATCATGTTTTGTGGTTCTCAGTGATTGAGTATGACAATACTTAAATAGACGTCATTGAGTTTGTGTATTTGTTTGCTTGTAAGTTTCATGGGTTAGTACTGAATAAGATTGTGTTTGAATTAAGGGTGCAAAGGGCTATTTTTATTGAGTGTCATGAATTACAAATGTCACATTTCACTTCATGCTGATTTATACTTAAACTCCTCATGTAAACTGTTGTTGGTCATTGTCAATCTCTGTTGTTTTGTTACTTTGCCAAAGCAAATGACCAGCTTTTATAAACAGAAAGGGCTCCTAGCCCCTGAGAGAGAATCTTTTTATCACAATGTATAATACAAAGTATTTACTACAATAAAAAGTTTATTTCTGTACTCAATTTAAATTTAATAATAAAGATGTACGCAGATAAATGCTCAGTTTTTCATTTTAGAGTGATTTTTTTTTTTTTTTTTTTTACCTGGGTAACCCGTCTTCACTTTCTGGTTATGTTTGAAGGAAAGTTTAACATTTATGTAATCATTCTGAATAAACATTATGTCAAATAGTTTTTTTAAGTATAATGATAGTAAATGTTATTGTCAGCTTAAAATCCTTATTTACACACTTGCTCATACATGAAATCTCCCATTATTCATGATATTTGCCAAACAGCGCTCTCTGCTGGTGACGCGAAGAACAAACACGCGCCAAACAGCTGGTGAGTCGACAACAGACGACGTAGCGTACAACGTCATGATAAGCGTACAGTAGCAATATGAGATAAAAACGTGTTTAGTGCACACTGCCTCGTTTTTAATAAACTATGCGGCTATTAAATGCATTTTCTAAATCGAGTTTTATTAACGCGTAATGAAACTGAAAAACAGCTTTGACCCATAAGTGAAAGTGAAACCAAAAGTGATCTTGCCACAAAATGCAACGAGAGCACCGAATGGTAAGAAGTCTCATTGTTGATCTGTTCATGTTGTTTAGCGCTTGTTTCCTATATTTAAACTCACTAGAGAAGACGGGTGCTACTGAAAACATTATAAACTAGGCAAAGCTTGTACGTTAGATTAAATGGGTTTTCAGTGGGTCACGCTAAGAGACCAGCTTGCCCATCAGCTAAAACCCCTCTAAAACCAGCTAGAAGACTTTGAAAGCATTCTAGACTGGTTTATCTAATTCATCTTTATCTTTTTAGTTTTAAGATGTCTTCAAAGGCTCAACCTATCTATAGAACTGCCGCTGTGCATTTCTGCGTGTTGTGCTGTGATCTTGTCGTCTGGGTTTGTGTGTGGGCCACACTGCTGCGGCTGGATGGAGAAGGCAGTCTGGATCTATGGTGCCTGTGGGCTCTCAGGGTCATCAGCTGCGTTATGCTTTATTCATTAAGCACAATCATTGCGGACACCAGCATTCAGCCCCTCTTGAAGCGATGGATAGCTCTACTGAGCTTTCTACCTCCAGTGTTTGACAGTATACAGACAATGCTGCACGGGACCTTGAGAGGCTTCAGCCCTGTTCCTGACCCTGGCATGGTGTTCCTGAGCTCTGCGACATCTACTCTCATATATATTGTGTGGGAGATGGCCTTCTCACATGGTGCATCATCTAAGGGTGCCAGAAACCAGAAGAAAGACGAAGAGGCCAAAGCACTCCTAATGAGGGTCATTCACTACTCCAAACCTGACTATCTTCATTTAGGGGCGGCCTTCCTGTTCCTCAGCCTGGCAGCTCTGTGTGAGTGTTTCTCCTGGTTGACGAAATTATAATATTGCCTGATTATAATTAGTTCTTGGTTTTAAATCCAAACCTTGATTTCAGTGCATTTTTATCTACATTCAAGAAACTAGATACAGAGAAATACAAAAGTTTTCATGATACAACATGAACTTGTTTATTTAATAGTTGAGACGTTCATCCCATACTGCATTGGCAAAGTTATTGACATGTTAAGTGGAAAGTACCAGCACACCAATTTCTTGTGGGCTATTGGACTGATGGGTTTGTGCTCACTTGGAAGGTCAGTGTAACATCACTGCCATGCAAATATCTTAAAAACGAATTCCTTCTTGTACAAACTGGTTTTGTTTTGGAATTAACTGTTCATTTGTTGTGTCTTTAAGCTCTATGTTTGGTGGTATGCGCGGTGGGATGTTTATGTGCAGCCTCAGCAGACTCAACAAAAGAATACGACACATGCTGTTCCAGAACCTCATGAAGCAGGAGATAAACTTCTTTGAAGAAAACAAACCAGGTACCTGTCCCTTTACTTCAGTTGGTTTAGTTCACTTGATCTATTTTCTCAGTTAATTCCATTTTTGAATGTCAATCTTCTGGTGAAAACTACGTTTTCCTGGTGACGTGTGCTGGATTTTTAAGTTTAAAACCCTGCAAGCTTGCATTGATCTGCCCCAACTTTTGAGTGCAATGAAAATCCAACCAACAGTTTAAAAAAATGCATTGTCAAGTAAAGCCCAGAGGCAAACAAACATAACATGACTGAAGATCCCCAGAAGGTTAAAAACACGTCTTGTCAGACTGCATTCCACTGCATATTTGATGTTATTTTTAAAGTAGGCAAAGTTGCTAAATGGTACATTTGTGACCCTGGGGTCAAGTCGCTGGGGTATAATTATAGCCTAAAATACATGGTATGGGTCAAAATGAATTTTTCTTTTATGCCAAAAAACATTAGGACATTAAGTAAAGATCATGTTCCATGAAGATATTTTGTATGCTTCCTATTGTAAATATATAAAAGCTTTTTGATTAGTAATATGCATTGCTAAGAACTTCATATGGACAACATCAAAGGTGATTTTCTGAATATTTTGCACCTTCAGATTTTCAAATAATTGTATCTCGGCCAAATATTGCCCAATGCTAAACAAACCATATATCAACGGAAAAGCTTATTCACCTTTCACATGATGTATAAATCTCAATTTAGGAAGATTTACACCTATGACTAGTTTTGTGGTCCAGGGTCACATTTGAGATAATATACTTTTTAAAATCTCTTACAGGTAGTCTCACGTCACGTTTGATCTCTGACACTGATAGAATGGGACGTTCTGTGGCCATGAATGTGAATGTGTTACTGCGGAGTTTGGTGAAGACATGCGGCATGCTGTTCTTTATGTTGCGCCTATCCTGGCAGTTAACCCTTCTCACCTGCATCGAAATGCCACTTCTTGCTTTCATACAGAACTCATACAACAACATCTACCAGGTTAGTAAACCCTGTCATGTTGGCTTCACATAAAGCTGTGCTTCAGCCCGTCTTTAAAAACCATTAGTTGTAGACCACAATGAATTCAAAACCCCTCACCTGTCTGATCAGAAAACGGCCAAAGAGCTCCAGGACTGTAATGCAGAGACTACAGAGTTGGCATCTTCTGTCATTGGGTCGATGAAGACTGTGCGCAGTTTTAAGGCAGAACATCAGGAGCAACAGCGTTATGAACAGACTCTCAACAGGAAGCTCCAGGTTCTGAGGCGTAAAGGCATTTACAGTGCCGTGCATCTCTTAATACGCAGGGTAAATCATATACAGTCCCGATTTGCATGCACCGGTCTCAAAAATATTGTTTAATTGATTCTACTTTCATTGCGTTTTAGTTCATTACAGTAGGCTTGAAGGTAGCAATGCTTTTCCAAGGCCGAAATCTCATCTCCTCTGGACAGCTTAGTAGCGGCAGCCTCCTTGCCTTTGTGTTCTATCAGAAGGACATGGTGACCAACATGAAGGTATGACTGGCAGGTAGAATTTTACAGTAATAGCACTCTTCATTTAGAGACTAAACTCCGTCCATCACTATATTTTCAGCATCTTGTATACATCTATGGAGACATGCTGAATACCGTGGGATCCGCAGTCAAGGTCTTCCAGCTGCTTGACAGAAAGCCACAGATGAGAGAGGAAGGTGATTTAGCCCCAGAGAAGCTTAAGGGAAGGCTAACCTTTGAAAAGGTCACCTTCTCATACCACTCCCGCCCTAACGAAAAAGCACTTAAGGTATGTTTTTGTCCGTACTACAAAGCTGATCAGAGTGCTCAGTGGTTTTGCATGTACTTATTGTTGAATTTTTGCAGTCTGTTACACTTGAATTGAGCCCAGGCAAGCTGACGGCATTAGTTGGACCTTCTGGTGGTGGGAAGACCTCTTGCGTCTGCTTGCTGCAGAGGTTCTATGAATCAAAGGAGGGGGAGGTGTTACTGGATGGAGAACCTCTGTACCGCTACAAACACCAATACTTTCATGAAAAGGCAAGAAATGATACACCAAAATTTATAAACATGTAAAGCTTGAGGAGAAATCTGCAAACAACCAGTTCAGCTGGATGGTTCAGTGAAATTAGTTTGTAAATTGATACATCAATATCTTTCATTTGGCTTAGGTGGCAATGGTATCCCAGGATCCTGTGCTTTTCTCTGGCTCTGTGAGGTATAATATTGAATACGGTTTGAAGGACTGCACACTTGAAAGAGTAAAAGAAGCTGCTCAGAAAGCCAATGCACACAACTTCATATGCAATTTGGAGCAAGGATATGACACAGGTAGATGGTCACAGATTGTCTAATACCTAACATGGCTATTTTGTGCTATTCCATAATTAAAATAAACTCTGTAAAATTAGTAGGTTAAATCTGGATGCTTTTTCTGTAGATGTTGGCGAGTGTGGTGGCCAGCTGTCTGCAGGGCAGAAGCAGTGCATTGCCATAGCCAGAGCTCTGATAAGGAAACCACAGATTCTCATCTTGGACGAGGCCACCAGCCACATGGACTGCAGCACCCAACAAGCTGTACGGACTCCTCTGCAATTAATACTAAAATCCTAATATCTGAAGCAGTTGTACGCTTTTTTTTAATCTGCTGTAACAATCAATTCTGAGGTTCTCTCACGGTATCCATTCATGATCTTATTTTCCAGGTTCAAGATGTGCTCAATAACATAACGGATCAGACAGTACTGGTGATAGCTCATCGTTTGGAGACTGTAGAGAAAGCAGACCACATTATCTTCATGGAGGGAGGTGAAGTCGTGGAGCAAGGAACACATCAGCAGCTCATGGCTAAAGAAGGAAGATACTATCGGCTCAGAGAAAAGCTTTTCAATCTGGAGACACAACCAGAGGACTAAAGTATCAAATATTTTAATGTATATTACATTTTACAGAGACTAATACACTTACAGTCAGCCTAGAACTGCAGGGTTTTTTTGCTTTATCTGTACTTTTTTTTTTCCATACCTCTGTTTGTATAGACAGTGTTTTATTGATTATGGAAAAAGTGATGATGAATAGGACACACAAAAAGCAAAGCAAGGTATTTGTATCCTAAAAGTAAAACAAGTATGGAACAGCTATGGAAGCCTATTTCCGTTTTTTTTCAACTCACAATTTTGTTTTTTAGATTTGTGTAATATAAGGTCCAGTTCTGAGGAGGAAAAAAAAGATAAGTTCTCAAAATTGCGAGTTTGCTTCACACAATTCTTAATTTCTCAGAATTACCAGTTTAGGTGTAGAAGTTTGTATCTCACATTTCTGGGAACTGCATATTTGTATTAGGCAATTCTGAGAGAATAAGTCACATCATTACATTTTTTTTGTCTTTTTAATTTAGTGGCAGAAATGGGCTTCCATTAATCCATAATAAGGTTCTACATCTTTTGCTGTTTGAAAAGATAAATGCAATAAAGGTTTTTGATTGTGTATGTCAATCAGAGAATGACCAGCGGATTTTCCCTCAGCTGCAGAAAAATGCGGAACAGGATCTCAGAGTTCTTCTTCATCTTCATTGTGCCACCAAGAGCTGCCTGATTCTGAGCATCCTGAAGGTCTTTAAAAAGAGACTGACAATAGAAGAAAAAGTTACTGTTTGAAGTGTTTAAAACGAAACTGTGTGAATCGATGCATGTGAATTAATACTAATCACAGTGTTAAAGTGTAATAAAGAAATAAATGGAAGGGAATCAGATCTACCTCAACATGCCGTACAGCTTCAAACAAGCTCTGTGCTTTTAACTGTTTTATATGACCACATTTCACAGCCGAGTCTCTGAGCAAGACCTGTTGAAATTGCCACAATCTAAGTCAGATTCAACTGTATGTCCATGTTCAAAAAATGGAAATACTTTATTATAAAAAAAACCTGAAGGCGCCTTAGGATGGCATGATGCAGTCCACAAACCGCTGCGAGAGATGTACTTTCCACCCGAATCTCCAAAACTTCGAGAGGTCCTTCAGAACAGAAATCTCCCAGTGTTACCTTGAGGAAAGACATGGCAAACTCAGTATAAATTACAGAACCTTACACTCATAAACGAATAATTGTAGTATAAAGTCAGCACCTCCTTGACCAGAAGCTTGATAGAGCATCCATCTGGGCTGTAGGTACAAATCATTGGACTTTGTTCCAACGGTTGTCCTGTGGCCTCAGGGGATACAAGCCAGTTTAGCACAGACATGCATGTTTCTGGACTGCTGGTTGCTGAGAGGTGCAGTTTGGTCTTTAGAAGCTCTGATGATACCCTGACCATCACTGTGATGGGTCCTGGCTTGGTAGTAATATCAGAATCCTTGGTTAACACTCCTCTGGAATGCAGAAAGGCTGTGACAGTGTTATGTCTGATGTTTCCATGTGAAAATGATCTGTCTAGCCTTAAAGCATCAAGCCAGTCCACTGTTAAAGTACTCAAAGATGCACTGATGGAGCCCACCTCTTTCAGGAGCTGAGAAACACCAGGAGAAGATGCTTCAGGACTAAACAGAGCAGAAAGGGAGAAGGCAAGAGAACAGTAGACTTTTACTGGCAGAGACAGCCCACCAGTGCTTTCAAGAGGAATGGTTACATCCAGTTTCTGACCAGAATCCAGTTTCTTGAATGGGAATGAGTATGTCCTAGATGAGCCCTCCATATTTGGACCTTTGGATAATGGGTGGACCTGAATGCACAAAGTCCAGCCATGTTCCAATGTACATCCACTTGAATTTTCAAGCACACATGTTAGCGTCAAAAGGTCTCTCTGGAGCAATGAGCTCCACCTAGCTACACCACGACAGCTGATTGGATGTTTGGGGCCCACATTACACGCCTTTTCATTCCCACGGTTGTCCAACAGTAGGCTGCAAACATTTATGACTTGATTAAGATGTTTGAGAGACTCATTTTTCTCCTCGAGGTTGTGTTTCAAGGATTCTGCCCTGCAGAAAACAGTAACATGATGTGAAGATTATTCAGAAAAAAAATCACTGTGCAACTATGACTAAAACTATCATATAATAAAGTTGTATAACAAACTGACATTTAGTAATCTTTTCAATGATTAAGCATGAAACGGACCTCTCCCAGATGTTTGCGATGGAAGCTAGGAGGTCCTTTACTCTCTGGCCTGCCAGAGATGAGGGCAACCTGGGAACATTTCCATTGTCAGCTCCTTGAGGAAGGTTCACACAAAGCAGTCTTCCACTCAAAGATACCGCCAAAAGCTTCATAGTTGCTTAAAATTTAAAAACAAACACTTGTGTTAGTGACTTAAAATATTGCAAAACCACACAGATTCATCAAAATGAATGTATTGTACCTGTGGAGTTAGTATATGGCCCAGCAAGTGCTATAACCCCGCATACACCAAGACTGTCTGAGGTCAGAGCTTGCAGTCGGGACTCAGTTCCTGTTGCTTCTGATGATGATGATGATGCTGTGGTGAGCTGAAGAGCGTGCAAGTCTTTGAGAGAGCTGTAGAATAGCCGCTTATCATCAACACAGGCACACAGCACTGGTCCTCGTACACTATGTTCATTGAAGCCTGGAAAATGTGAATTCAACATAGAGTGCAAAACTTATCGGTAAATAATATATTCATATTTTTAAAAAATTAATAAATTAAATATATATATATATATATTCTTAATGCAATTGGCAAGTACAGTAAGTTTTATATTTTTAAGGGCATACAGTCAAAAACGTCAAGGTGATACAACTATCTTGATATCAAAATGAAGAAAAAAGAAATTCTTTGGCATGATGTGTTACTACTATTTCTTAAAATAAATAAATAATAAAAACTGCTTTACTACTTAGTAATTTTTGTCTGCCAAATCAAGGAAATGTTAGATCAGGTTGTAAAATGTCATGTAGTTTAACCCACTCCCTAAAACAGTTTAAAAAGTTAATTCAGAAATATAAGTTTTCTTTAATTTATTTGTATATACAGTTAGGCCCAAATATATTTGGACAGTGACACAATCATCATGATTTGGGCTCTGCATGCCACCACATTGGATTTGAAATG
>JAUCMS010000019.1:7553327-7570620 GCA_032357445.1 Enteromius radiatus | reverse complement strand
CACATAACACTTGGAAATTCTCCCAGTTTGCATTTTCCATTTTCCATCTTGGTATTCTTCTAATCTTTTCATAGCACGGGACAATATTCTTCTTCCTCTTCTGCCTGTTAACCAGTCCGTTTTAGTAGACTGCCATCTACCGGTAAACTGCGGAGACGTATTTACCTCATTCGATCAATACCAAGTGCAGGTAAAATCTTACTGAGTTGTGGAGGTATTTATTTAATATAACAAAAAATAAAATAAAATACGTGTTATTTATAGCAAACGTCTCTTTAAGATCGTGTCTCCAATTTTTACATAATCGGTTGAAGAAATCAAAACAAGTGAGTGAATCATTTTCATGACTCGGTTCTAAAAGCGATCGTGATTCAATCTTAAAGAGTTGAATACTGACGCTCCGAATCATTTGAAGCACTTTCTTTCCCCGTAAAACTGAAACTGGACAATTTTATACGTAGAAAATAAAAATGAGCGCCTGGAAAACTGGAATATTTGTTAAAAGGAAACTATTGTTGGGAAAATAAAGCGATGCTTTTCCCTCAACTGCACCGTTTACGCCTTCCGACATTCCTTTCCAACCCACTTCCCCTCCAGACCCTATATGGGGAGGCTCCAGACCTGGGAGCAGAGATATCAATCGAAAAAAACATGAGAACAACAGTAAACGTTCCCCTACGCAGCTATCATATGATAATAATACAAAATGATACAGTAGCCTATGTAAATCACCAAGATTCGTATAACAGTGTATTCACTAGCCATTTGATTGATTGTCAGCTGTTTTATTACAGTCAGAACTGGCATTCCTGTGTATAGATCAGGGCATGTGGTGAATATTCACTTAAGTATCTGTATTAAAGATGACCAAAAAATGTGTATCGTTCAAATGTGTTTATAAATGCTAAACAGATGACTGCATGACTTAACTACAGCTTCCTGATGTGATACGTTGTTGCGTCCTCTGGAGTTCAGAATATATTCCTGCAGCTGCTTCTCTCCAGTGGTGCAACTTGAGGTGTTGTGTTGTTGGTTCAATGAGTAACTTCTGGGAACTTTAGGGTCGCGGTGGCTCGATCTTAGTGTTGTTAAGAAGTCGAGCATTTATGCTTTACCATCGCACTTTATTAATAATTCAGGATTGCCTTTTTAATGTTGTGTGCGTTTATCGTGCATGCAAGCGCGCCAGGTCGTGTTTTTGTTGATTTGCAATAGCACCGAGTTTCTGAATTATAAACCAAAACTAAGATTCTTCTTAGCTCACTTTTGTTGTAAAGGTGAAGGATGTCTTCTAAGATTCTTCTGACTAATCTACGAACGACAGCAAACTTCTGCAAAAGACTGCATTTTCTGCAGAGACCATGGAGTCCTGTCATAGCTTCTCAACAGAGTTGGTAAGAAATCGTTAAATAAGCCTACATGTTTCGTTCATGATTTTTTTGGCGGAAGTTGTCAAAAATGAGTCAAATTGCTTTTTAGAGATTTGTTTTAGAAGTGTGCTTCCATATTCTCGCAAAATCCAAAATAACTGAGACTATAGACGGGTTGCATATCACGTTATCTTTTCATTAACCATTGGACTGACACTACAGAGCAATAACGTTACATGTAGCCCATAAACCTCACACAAAAGTTAATGCATCTGTAGATTGTCAAAAAACCTACATCTGTATTATTTATAAGCTGTTGTAGTCTTGGGGACCAAAAATGTGCCCACAAGATCAAAATTTAATGGTATTTCCATACTTGAAGGACATTTGTAATACCAGGTATATACACATACACACGTATGCAGGGACGGATTTAGGGGACATGCATTCTAGGCACGTGCCTAAGCTTGCTTGTCCAGGGGGGACAAGATATGTCTTCACAATGAAGAGATATCCATAACAGTAAAAGAAGCAAAACCCCAAGAAGATATTGAGTTAATAAATATAACAAACTATAGTGTCAAATTAAACAAACTATTTCCATGTCTTCCACCTTTTTATGTACGAAAATCACACTTTCTTTCTCCCTTTCTCTCACAGTCTCGCGTACAATACAAACACGCGGACAGAAAGCAGTTGTGAGTGATGCGCTGCCCCGCGAATTTATTAATAAAATAGTTTTGCAGCTGAAAAGCTATATGAGCTATATTCTCAGTAGCGAGGTTCTTGGAGCAGTTTAACTTGCTGCTGAACTCTGCTGAGACTCCGCACAGACGCAAGTAGGCCTATTATATATATATATATATATATATATATATATATATATATATATATATGGAATGGTCTTTCTTCGTTTTCAAACAAATTAAGAACTACATTCGATTTTTAATGAATCATAAGCCAACACCCCCACCCATCTTCCCCTCCTCCCGCCCGCCTATCATTTGTTTGCTTGGAGGGAAATTTTAGACCTGTTACATTAAAACAGAAGGGGGGCCTAAACATGCTTTTGTCACCAAAAGAGGTAAATCCGGCCCAGCAGGTGTGTACTTTTCTATAGTTTAAAAGTAATAGAACACCCCACAATTGACACACACATTAAACCAGCATTCAATGATTGGCTGTTTACTAACAAATTATGCTATCATATTACATTATGGTTCGGTTTTGGGTTGGGGTAGATGTACACATTAATGAAGCCTCACCACATTAATATAATGGTCAAAGCAAAATTGGATAGGCTGCATTTTTCACTGGCTAAATATTCTACTAACTTTTTAAATTGGACATAACAAAAATCTGGGAGGGTAACACATATTGCCAGTCTGGTTCAGCAGGCCGAACTAACAGTGCTGCACATTTTGAAAGCCTCACCTATCAAACACTCATTAGCCAATTAGTAGAGATTCCAATGGGTAGGCACTACTGTTCAACAGTTGAGCCAATGTTTGCTTTTTCTTTTATAAAACAACAATGTACCAAAAGTGAAAGCATTTATGTTGTTTCAAAAACATTTCTATTTTACATAAATGCATTTTTTTTTTTTTACTTTCTATTCATCAAAGAATCCTGAAAAAAGTATGATGGTTTCCACAAAAAAAAATAAGCAGCATGACAACACCGACATGCTTTTTTGGGCACCAAATCAAAATGGTTTTTCTAAGATAATATGAGTATATTTTAACATAAATAAATATGAGTTTATTTTACATGCAGAAGAAAATATATTTTGTGTGTGTTAGTTTCAACTGTGATGCTTTATTACCTTCAAATCACAAATAAACTGTAAATGTTGAATACCGAAAAAGACCACCTTCTTTGGTAAGAAACAGTGCAGCTGATATCCCTTACATAACCTTTTGTAATCATAAACATCAATCATGATGTTTTTATCTTATGCTTTCCCTTGAGTATGAACTGAACAAGACCCAAACAAAACAACTAAAACTAAAAAAACTACTTCCTTTATGAAACTGATTGTTGTTGCCGTTTACAGTTCTCACTTCAGTACATACATACAAAGATGAAAAAAAGTACTTGTGTCTTGACATCTCTTATGCACACTTTCCCCCCCTTCTTTTTTCAGTGCCCTTCATGTGGACAGTGTACCCAGCATCCCAACCCTGACCACCAGTTATGTCCACGGCACCTCCTCCCATTCGCTGCTCTGTAGTACTGTAGACCAGTGTCTTCAACGCACAGTGGAGCTATACCCTGATCGTGAAGCTATGGTTTTTGTGCAAGATGGACTGCGCAAGACGTTTGCTCAGTTCTACCAAGACGTGGGTGATTTTGTCTGGAAGTTTTTGGCTAATTTTTCTACATAGGACTGGTTAGAGAAATTAATGCTAGGGATACTAACCACAGTGCTTTCATTTTATACCCCTCATGGGAGAAAGAGGACCATGACAAAAGTGCACTGTGTGGAATGAGAGATCTTGGCCAAATCCCAAAATAATGATAATAAATTAAACGTTCCTAAGCTGCCCTTTATTAATCAGACCCAAATAAGCTTTAACTACAGATTCCATGTAAAATCCAGTACTGGCAGAAATATGGTGTAAAATTTTGTTGATCCTGGATCAACATTACTGTCCAAAAATATAGACTTATCACAATCTCTACCCCTAAACCTACCCCTACCCCTACAAAATGCCTAAATGCCTAAAATCAGTGGGAAATGATAGCTGATTGACAAGGGTGTAGAAACGCCTAACTCTGATCATAAGCCTAAAACAGGTATTTCTTAATTCAGATTGGTTGATTTGAATGTTGTTCCAGAATCAACAAGGATGTTCATTCAGGAACATCTTGTACTTGATGAAATCACGCTCACCGGATTAATCACTGACATAATTACCATGAACTGGTCATATTTTATTTTATGGTTACTCATGACTTTTCTTAAACATGAAATAAGTAAAAAGATAATAATAATTATTATTACTATTTTTATGCAATGATAAACTAGTTTTTTTTCTAAATGGACTGATATGATCTACGTGTTACAGATAAGTGCGTCATGTTCTTTCTGACATAAAACATTAGGTTAAAGTTTAGCAATGTGACAGGAAGTTAAACATTTACAGGTGTATATATCACAACTCGTTAAAGTTTAAAACAAACCAGTTACATTTGACATATATCCAATCTGTAATGTATATTTTTTGTGCAGAATATTTATTTACTTTTTTTGTCCACAAGAACATATTTACTGTACAGTACACCACAAAAGTGTTTGTTTATTTTAAACCAGAATGACTTTAAATATTTGGCAACATCATATTTCCATTCAAATATTATAATATCTGAATATTTTGTCCTTCCAGAAAAAACTAATGCGCCTTTATAAAACACTTAAGTGGTTTGCTTGTGAAAGGAAATAATGTTTGTTCAGGAACATTACACACTATTTGTCATAAGAGCCTATGTTACTTGCATTATACAATGCCAAGGGTCTGATATTATTGATTTTATAAAGTGCAAATTTGCAAAATTGAGCTGACAGCCTGTCACATGACGTTTAACTTGGGTCATGCACCTTTGATAACCTATGAACCTGATTCCATGATTCTCTTTTTAATTTGTGATGTGTTAATATTAAATGATGTATCTATTCCTCATTTAATGAACATTTGCTATATTTAATAAAAATCTATTTGAATATATGAAAATGTGGTAGTATTATGATTTCAGGTGGAACAGGCCGCTGCAGGTCTGCTGGCTGTTGGACTGAAGAGGGGCGATCGCTTAGGGATTTGGGGACCAAACATCTATGAGTGGATTCTTATGCAGTTTGCCACAGCTAAGGCAGGGATCATTTTGGTGAGAGTTTTTCACTGTCTTCTTGATATTTGGTTTGTCAGAGTATTTATCAACAGCTGGTCTCTAACCTAAGTTTATTGGGATTTTTCAGGTTTCAGTGAACCCGGCTTATCAACTGCAAGAGGCAGAATTTGCTCTCAGAAAGGTAAAGTTAATATTTATACATGCAGAAAAGAACAAAAAACAGCTGAATGTCTAAAACTGGACAGTTTAGGGTATATTTTCACTAAACAGGGTTTGTTTTATATGAAAATCTAGTGAGATTTAAAGAGACAGTTATGAGAAATACAGATGCAGTTTTGTCCTAGTTATAAATGTATGATTGCTATTCTTTATACCTTGAAGCAGAAACAAGCTTTTATAGCTTATAAATACCCAAAAATGAACATTAGCCCTTGATTCACTCACTCACTGAATTTCATTTTTCAGATGAATATAATCGGAGTTATAACAAAAATTGTCCTGGCTCTTCCAGACTTTATAATGGCAGTGGGTGGGTGTTTTTGTTCAACAGTACAAAAGAATCCAATAAAATGCATCCATCCATAGTAAAACATGCCTCACACAGCTCCGGGGGATGAGTAAAGCCTCCTGTTGTGAATCAATTCGTTTTCTGAAGAAAAAGCTCAATATTTAAGGCCAATCTCTATGAATATAATGTTAACATAATGTTTTAAATATGGATATTTTTGCTTCTTTTAGGTGCAGTGCAATGCAGTTGTTTGTCCAACGCAATTCAAAACCCAAAAGTACTGTGACATGTTAAGGCAGCTTTGTCCGGAGATGGAGACGGGCTCTCCTGGAGGAATCAAGAGTACAAGGTACAAGTGATGTAAAAAAAAGGAAGGTGTACACAATCAATATTGAAGTCCAGAGGGTCACTAAGTTGTCATTTTGTTTTCAGACTACCAGACCTACACACTGTGATCGTAACTAACAGTCAGCAACCAGGAGCTTTTCACTTGAAAGATGTGATGCAGGCAGGAAGCAGCCAACACCTACAACAACTACAAGACCTCCAGGATAAACTCACTTGTGATGATCCCATAAACATTCAGTTTACCTCGGTACACTGCTTATTTATAATTGCTTATTTTATTTATATTTATATTAAATCTGAAGTGCATCATCAAATGGGATACCAAAAAAGCAATGACCTTTTTAATGTTTTTACATGACAGAAACAAGCTTCCATACACTCCCTATTCTACTCTTCAGTAAAAAATGATAGTGTTGCTCTAAACCCACACCATTGGTTGGCCTGATGTTGCTGTGTTAGGTTGTTAGGGATAAACAGATCAATGTTTATACCACAGCATTTACAATTTAGAGAGCAAAATGATTTACTTACAGTAGCCTCTACATAATTTTTGTTTTTATAAGCCTTCAAAAGCTAGCTTTAAGACTTAAAGTATTGAAACACATCTTAGTGTTCATTTAGTTTTGGTCTTCGTGATTTAAAGGGAACAACTGGAAAGCCCAAAGGAGCCACTCTGTCTCATCACAACGTTGTGAACAATGCTTATTTCATTGGCAGCCGCATAGGCTTCCACTGGAAGGTGGGTACATGTGACATGTGATCAAAAGACAAGATTCAGTGAAAGAGCTGTTTGTTCTTTATTTATAAAGCTCATTATTTGGCATTTTGCAGAAAATCTTTAGTTCTCCATAAATTTCCATACATTTTCCTTTACAGCACATGCAGTATGGGTAATATTTGACATTATTTTCCTAACAGAAGAATGTGCGAATCTGCTTGCCGGTGCCTATGTATCACTGTTTTGGGTCGGTGGGTGGAGGTATGGTCATGGCTGTGCATGGCACCACATTGATTTTCCCGTCCACTGGCTATGACGGACGCGCCAACCTGATGGCGATAGAGAAAGAGAAGTATGTGGTTATTCGTTTACATTTTTAAAAATACTTTTAAGATATTTTTTATACTAAAACATGAATTGATGTTTTGTGGAAGAGTTGCATCTCTGTCTTTCGGGATAAAAGACAATGCTAAATCCTTCAAAGGTCACAGGTCATGGACGTCATGCATGACTGGAAAAACATCTGATCTGTACTTAAAAAATGTACTGTTTACCCAGGTGTACATATGTGTACGGCACCCCAACTATGTTAATTGACATGCTTAGTCAGCCTGATCTGGCCAAGACTGATTTATCATCACTTGAGGGTGGTAAGTCAGTCAAAATCTTTGTAAAACCTATTGCTTAATGGAACTTCTTATAGATTATATTAATATTATCGAGCTTTTCTGAGCAATCAGAGAATACCTCCTGCACTTTCACCGGTATTCTGCTAAGATCCTTGGTTTTGTGTCTGTCAGGTATTGCTGCCGGTTCTCCTTGTCCACCAGAGGTCATCCGTAAGGTCATTAATGTCATGGGTGTTAAGGAAATGCTGGTAAGTAGTCACTCATATTAAATTAAAAAGTAAAAGGTACACATCCTTTGTTATGAATCAAGCTGATTATAATTGTGTGTATACTGCATGCCAGTATCACTAGAGGGAGACAGAGAATTAATATAAAAGTCACTTACATTCATTTTAGTGTTGTCCTTTCCAGTTTTAAGAAAAGCTTATGACTAAAAGCTTTTAACTATAAGACATAATAGCTGTTAATTATAATAAAATATAATAATTATAAAAATAATAAAATTTCCTAATAAAATACACTTTACAAGAAAGAAAGCATATTGGACATTGTGTTATGTAATTACTCATTTTATTTTCCACAAACAAAAGCTATACAGGTTTGGAGAAATTATGACAGAATTTTCATTTTTGGTGAACTGTACCTTTAAGAACCAGGTATGGAGAAGGTAGCAGGATCTGAACTAGTAATAGATAATATATTGCACAATTTTTGTGCATCCAGTTTTTATTTTTTTAAGAAACCATTACTACAGTGATGCTTTATATGTCTTTTATTGAGCATGAGTACATCACAGTAACAAATGAATAACATTAGACTGGAGAACCTCCATTTGTCTTGGTTTTTTTACCAGCTCTTCGTAAATCCCCTTCTTCTGGCATGGCCGTCACTTGTGTCATTTCTTGATTCTGATTGGTTAGGCACAGCATTCTAAGCTAATCCTTATATTTGGCCACCAATCCTGATCATCCTGTCTGGATAAATTGTTTGATAATGACTAGCTGTGCTATCTGTTACATACAGTAGTCTTTGGTCAGAGATGTAAAGAAAAGGTCAGCTCATGTCACATCTTGAATGTGTCAGCTTTAGCCATGGTCAAGGTTTGTTATGTTTGCAAAGCCTCGGAAATTCCTAGCAGGACGTTGTGAGATTTTTAAAGCTAAGGATGAACTCAAAAAGTTGAAAGAGAATCCTCATGAAGAGCTCTGTTGTGATTATAACTCTTTGGTTATACAATTGTAAGTGCTTCTAACCCTCAAAATAGGAGTATGCATGATAACAATACAATTATAATTAGTAGAATAGACTAGATTCATTCTACAGTGGCCGTTTGGTTTGATTTACTCAAAAAGGTTTCAAATAACATGCTGAAAACTGAGAGAGAGAGAGATTTATACTTCAATAAGGTACTGCTGAGTCCAAGTAAATGCTAATCAATGCAAATCTATTCTATAAATTCTCATTTTATGTAGAAGAGTATTCCTGTTAGTACTCTTCATTTTTACCGTGGTGTAGGAACGAGTTCTGTGATCATGTTGAATTTATCACTAGGTTTGTTTTCCTTTGAGGTGTACATGTTTGAGAACTCTTTCTTTGCAAACTCGCACGGTTGCTCCTTCAGGGTGTTTTTCAATGTCTGTGAACACATATTTATGCTATTCATGTTAATTAGTATGAATGGAGTCAGCGCATCTATATGTCACACAAAAAAATGAGTGAAAGAGGAAATGGACAGTCCCAATGTAGCAGTCGGCATTGCTTTTCTTTTCTGCACATTGAAGTCCCGACACCTGGACAGGCCTCTTCTCCCTGTCCTCCTGCGGGAACATACAAACAACATGGCCAAGCTCAGTTTTGAACTTCTGATGGCAGTGTCAAAGCCAAAATAGAAAAACACAAACAAACCTTAAAGGACAAAGAGACCATTAGGAACATGAAGGATAGGTTGGAAAAACATAGCAGACAGTATTTTACCACAAGGCAGTGGCCCAAACCCATATCCTGACCACAATTATAGTATTACTATTCACTCTTTCATGTTGGAAGAGATACAAACACTCACGGTTAGCATTAGACTTTTGATTCTCTGGGCAAATATGTAACTTTAATTTCTGACAGAAGTTACTGGAAGGAAGTGTTTTAGGATGAATTGATTATTTGATTATTTAAACCATTTAATAACCTTTATGGGAAAGGATTACCTATGCTTAAATAATTTCATCACATCCACAGTGGTCTCTCAAGACTTGTGGTAGCACTTGTACAGGGAAAACCATGAGTTTCTCCTGATGAGTGTCTTTTATAGAGATTATGGGAGAGCAATAGTTTATTGCTCAATGCACCACACAGAGAACCCTTGAGACTAGTTATTTTTCCTTTTTTTATTTATATTTGCACATCATGTGGAAAGAAGCTAGTTGTCATACTCAGGTCTTTGTGATTAATATCTCACTTTTATGATCATAGCTGGAGCCTTAATCCTGTGGTCTTATTTACAAGACCTTTGTGGACCACATAAACCGTTTATGGGTGTGGATATTAGACCTCCGTTAAGGGTGTGAGTTTCAAAACTGGAAGACTTGTTCAGTAGTTTTGTAATCAGTAATCAGGATAGGTAGTAATAATTTTATAATTTGACTGCTGGTCTCTGGCTTTGCTGGCTTTGGAAAAAAAATTCCTGGTCAACAATCTCAGCAAATGCTTTTAATTAATTTTAAATTAAATTAATAGTTGTACAGAATTACAAACATATTATGATTTAGAATATTACTGTATTACAGTAATATTATGTTTTAGTGGACTCCAAAATGATGTCAGTTTTAATAAGATTGTTGATATAGATAAATTTAAATAGTTTTATTTCTTACTTGGAACTAATAGCCTTCCTGTAGCTCAAACAGTGTATAACACTAGTAAGGCCAAGGTCATATGTTTGATTCACAGAGAATGCAAGAACTGATAAAATAAGTGCCTTGGGTAAAAAGCAGATTACCTTGTTATCAACTACTCTACTAGAGGACATTAAGGTAGCCCTTTATATTTAATGTCATTTTAATGTTTTCACCTTTTGGCTTGTGTTTCATAAGAGTGGAATTAACAGGACTGCTCACCATCTCAAAGCCGAACTCCCTTCCTGGCCCTCTTTGTCTTTGCCTTGCAGCGACTGAAAGCATTGCTGTCTCTTATTTGCTTTCCTTTCTGGCTTCCAGGAGAGGCACAAACTGCATCAAGTCGATGGCGACTCGTGTCCATCCATCTGTACAAGCAAATCCCAAAAATTATAGTTGACTGTCAACTTTTATTTTGCTTATATAATTGCTCTTATTTCAAGGTAAAACTAGATATTTAGTGAGATAAAATATATAAGGCGGAACAAGAATGGATTAGATAGGAACAAGTGGCTATTGCATAGCAGAATGAATGCAGTTTTCTACAACATTGACTAAATAGCTATTTGATTATTGGTCAATATTTTAAATTAGCTCTCACATCCTTAGTGGTGACAGCATGATCAAATTATCATTCTCGATAATATCATGCATTAAAGTTCCCCTATTATGGAACATGAAAGAAAACATCATGCAAAGTGCACTGTGTATAAAGTTGTCTCTGAGAAGAAAGAGTTGATTCTGTATCACTGAAACGAGTCGTTCGTAAAATGAATCCCAAGCCGTTTCATGTTGAGGTCAAGCATATTGCTCGCCCACTTGTTGGTCTTTTCCTGTTGGTCTGAATGAAAATGCAAATTCATTCTTTCACACTAGGTGCCACTTTTGGAGCAATAAAAAGCTCACAAATACTGCTTTAAATGAAATTGATCAATCACAGAAGGGGTTTGGAACAATGAATCGCTGAACGAATCGTTTGGAGGTCGTTGAACAAGTAAGGTACAAATAAATGCATATTATAAGAAAATGTAAGTGTTTTTTGACCTTGCATGCATGTCAACCTTTCGTTGGGGAAATATTAACCTTTCACTTTAAATCTGAAAGTGCACAGTGTATAAAGTTTTCTCTCAAAAGAAAGAGTTGACTCTGAATCATTGAAACGAGATTTTTTCAATGAATCTCAAGCCGTTTTATGTTGACACTTCATCAACATGAAATATTAGCTTATTGCTCGCCCACTTGTTGGCCTTTTTGCATTGGTCTGAATGAAAATGCATGCACATTCTTTGCCACTCTGTAAACTACAGTTTTCCCTGGTAACGCAGGTTTGGAAATTGAGTAATTGACCAAAGAATTTGGGAGTCATTGAGCAAGGTAAAAATAAATGCATATTATAAGACAATGAAAGTTGTTATTGGGGACTGCCAAAACCAAAATATGAACTATTCATTGCCCATAATGGGGGCACTTTAAGTAGTAAATAGGTTAGATTTTAATTTTAGGTTCACTTGAATGAAGCCATGAAGTAAATATGAAAGGCATAATTTCTTCTGAAAGCTTAAATACAGTTATGTTTGAAGTGATCTTTTGTTGTCTCTTACTTTCTGAGGTTTGCTAACTGGCAGGTGCAGCTCCAGGGGTTGTTAAACAGAGTGGCGTTCTGGAGGGTGCTGAAGTCAAGGCTGCTCGGCAGTGATTTTAGCTTGTTGTTCTCAAGATGCAGAGATTTGAGGGCCGTCACTCCCTCAAAGGCAGCACTGGAAAACTTGACATGTAGAAAGGGCAGATGTTTACCATAAATACAGTCGATAACACATTATAACTCACTGCTTTGTAGAATATACCTACAGTTAGCATTCAAAGTCACTCTTAATATCCAAAGGAAACTTGTGGATGCTGAACTGAGGGCTTTTTTTCCACATGAAAGGCCTCTCTCATGCTGTTCTATGTGCCAGGTCTTATGTAAACCTGTCGGCGCTTTCCTTCCAGCCCTCCATCAAACTTCATAAGCGTATGCAAGTCTGCTAAAAACTTCACCCAGGTGTTAGATGTACTGGTCTGCATGGTGTCTGCTTTATAGGAAGACCATGGTTGAGGGGCTTCGAAAGTGTACGCGCAGTGTGTGTGGGTGTGTTATGTAAGCGTAGAAAAGATGCACTTATTGAAGGGACTTTTTGGAAATTTCCACTCAGAAGGCAAGAGACGTGGAGAGTTTGGTAATTTGAGGCGATGCAGGATGGATCAATTCCAGCATGGAAGGGTTGTTTTCACTTTTTCTGTCTGTCCACTCCTCCATCGACCTGCTCTTCTGCCAGAAATGCCTGAATCGGGTTGAATTGTCCATTCAGGTGAGGCAACTACAGCCTGAAATACTTCTCTTCATGGGCATCGGAACACCCTGTCACTATTTACCCGTCTGCTAACCCTTGCTGACCTGTTTACATGGTGCACCGAATGAGAGGGAAAAACTCGGGTCTCAAAATAACATTTTTCAAGCAAATAGACCCTAAAAATATCCACACGTGAGGGGAGAGTGGTTATTTTTTCCCTTTTCCTATCATACAAAAAAACACTGACCAACTGCATGGCGCCGATGCTTGTTGATCTGTTTTTACACACGTTTTTGCATTCAGAAATCATTAAAAAAAAAAATTATATCATATATTATTTGTATCACTTTGTATTTATTATATTAAAAATAGCTTAATAAATATTTTGAACCCAAAAAATAAATATATATGGGTAGTAAGATTAAAGTCAGATCAAAGACCAGGAAAAGATAAATGTATCTCTTAAACACTTTCTTTAACCATATAGTGTTCCAGAGGGAAAATATCCTGCTGAAATAGCACATATGCATCCTTACATATAGCATATGTGACCTTTTTAAGGCCTGAAAGTATGACAGGAATGGATCAGGAAGATCTCATTGAAAGAAAACAGGTGAAAGTCTCCAGAACAGGTCTGGTTTAACTGGATATCATGATCTGGATATATTTTACTCAGAATGGGTTGCAGTTCGTTGCATGGCCATCTCTGATGAGATGTAATGTTTGTTTGCCAATGCTAAGCTTTTCGAAAACCAAACGCAACCATGCATTTATTTAGCCTCAACTTCAAAGACCAATATTATGGGGAAAGCATTAATTTGGTTCTCAATCAGCATCTCTCATGTTTTATTCTACATTTTTAGTGTTTTAGTGTTAGTCATAAGTGTTTACTGCAATTTCACAGACTTACCTTCTCCAGGCTCATGTCATTTAGATAGAGCTTCTCCATATAACGGCCAAAGCTCCGGAAAGCGTGGTCAGGCACAAGGTTGAGAGGGTTTTTGGACAAGTTAAGTTCCTCAACCACACGCAGCTTGCTCATAGCCAGGAGAGGGTAGGTAGACAACTTGTTACCGTCCAGAGTTAGAATGGCCAGGTTCTCCACTTCATCAAAAGAACCAGGCTGAATGGAGCTCAACTCATTGCCACTCATATAAAGCCATCGGAGATCACTGGTGCCTGTGAAAGTACCAGGCTGCAGCTCTCGAAGCTTGTTGTTGTCGAGCTGCAGGATAAACAGGTTGATCATGGGAGAGAAGATGCCCTTTGAGAGACTAGTAATTTGGTTACCGTCCAAGTAGAGATAGGTCAGTTCAGTCAGGTCCTCAAAAGCGCCTGGTTTGATGTTGGTGATCTCGTTGTGAGACAAGTAGAGGTAGATGAGCTTCTTCAGTCCTTTGAAAGCCTGGCTGGAGATCTCTCGGATCTGACAGTGCTGCAGGTGCAGAGAAATGAGCCCCTTCATGTCGCTGAAGCCCCCGGTTGGGAGATTTCCCAGGTTGTTGCGTTGCATGTTTAGAAGACGAGTGGCTTCGGATATGCGGGGGATCTTCTTCAGCCCGACGCTGTCACAGATAACATGTTGCAGGTCCCCGTGGCAGTGGCACTGGCTTGGGCATTGAGTTGGTGCACCAAAAACCAAGGGGACGCAAACCTGTAAACACACTAGCACAAGTAGGAAGCTGAAACTGTACATGATGACGCTGTGATGATCAGTCCACTGCTTTATGCTATTGGTCTTCTTTCGCCTTTACTCCAGCAGGAACATATACAGATAGCAGAAGTGGTCCACACAACCTCAGAGTAAAGAGAGGGAGTGTGTGAGAGTGCAGAAAGAGAGGGCTAGAGGTGAGCTCGAGAGGGAGAGGGGGTGTGAGTCAGAGGAAAGGAGGGAAGAAAGCTGAACGCATGAGTGTTTATAATAGGTTCCTAGTGTTTATATGAGTTGTTCTCTGAACGTTGCATAGCCATTTCCAAATCTGCAAGATATTTATTATAAATAGGCTCATTTATTTATTGAAAATAAATTTCAAATATATATTTATTGCTTATAATTGCATATAAGATGTAAAACATTTATTTATTTAAGTACTGCTTATAATATAGTTCTGCTATGTAACTTTACATAACCATTGTAGAAGCTGCAAGATATTAATTAAAATGTATTTATTTATTTATTTCATTAAAATATTGCTTAAAATAAATGAAACATTTATTTATTTATTTATTGAAGTACTGCTTATAGTAAAGTCCTGCATCTAACTTTATATAGCCATTACAGGATTTATTTAAAACAATGTAAATGTTATTTATTTAAAATGTGTTTGTGTTATTTATTAGTTTATTTATTAAACCGATTATTTAAAATCTTTAGAACTTACCTGATGAACCTATTTAATATAGCATATTGGTATATATTTCAGAAGACAAAGTAATAACCAAATTTGCTATTTAAAAAGTTGATATACCTTTTATTATTGTTTTTTTAATACCTTAAACATCATTGACTGTTTTAGCTGACTTGATGTTGTGTGTGAGTCCCTGTTTTGTCCTGGTAAGTGAAATTGTCCAATTGTCTTGACAAAAATCCTCCAAGACCTCTAGGTTCTTTTATTTCTTTTATTATTGTTATTTTTTTGGACATATAAGTTCTTCCCACAGTGGCTTTGCAAATTAGGGGCCTCATACATATTTGAAAAACACAAACCGCAAACACAGTATTATAAACTGTGTCATTATTTACAAATTATATTCACTTGATAATGTTCTACTTGAGAACCCAAGTGAATGAGAATCATTTAAAAGATCTGACTTATACAATAACTTGGGAAGTTAACATTGTCCCTATGCTGATGCTTTGAAAGTTTGCTGAATTCAAAATTTTGTAATTATACTCATTTTTTTTTCATGTTTCATCACCACAAGCCTCATTTGGAGAGACAAAATTTTCTATTTTAAGAATAAATCTTTTTTTTTTTCTTTCTTCCTTAAAATACTTGAACATCAGTGCATATCAGGTACTAAGTTTATAGGTCTCATATGGGATTGTATTTATATTTTTAGTCTCTCATTTCATTGGCTAACTTGTGTACAGCCGAATCTCATGAGGTTAAGGTGAGACTGCGTGTCGTGCCAGACATTTCCATTGTTTTTAGTCAGCAGAAGGAGGGAAAGGAGCCACTCCCGTGTGGCGGGCCGTTTTATAACATATAATCACAGCCAGATGTTTGGCTGGTATCACATCACAACAATGGAAATGGAGGTTATTCTTTTGTCTACAGTGAAGCATTTCATGGAGTAGAGAGGGGCATTCCTCTGCATAAATGTCTTCTTTCGTTTCAGCTATGTACAGTATTTAATGTCAAAAACAAAGATTTTTTTTATTATTATTGCATCATGGAAACACACTGTATTTTTTTTACATGCATCAGCAAACCTTTTCATAGTGTTTGAAAATTGTGTAACAAAATGTTTAATCCTTGTTCCTCTTTGGTTCAAAGACCTGATAGACCTCAGATCTGTTTATGAGCACCTTTTCTCAGGTTTGGTGGAATCTAGTGTTTGCTTAACAAATTTAACATTTTATCGGCAAAGTGTCTTGGTTCTTTCAAGTCCACATTCATAGTAGATGTAATAGCTATTAAAGATAATGTATGCATTTTTTTTATTTACTTATTGGGTTCAAAAGCTCATTACTCACTTAAAATGTTCCACACAAACATTATAAATGTCTGGCACGTCACACGGTCTCACCTCAGCAGCTGGCAGATCTCGTAATTCAGTTCAGTAAACACAAATTGACATCCTGTGCCATGATGAGGTTATGTCTCTTAAAGACACTGTGATGAATTGTGATGTGATGAATACCAGTGCACATTATCTGCTTATGTTTTAGCCCAAAGCGCTACTGTAAAGTGAGAGAGCTGGGGTTCAAAACAACAGCTGGTGTGCCAGTTCTCAGGTGCACATCACATACCTCACCTGCCTCCCAGGCCTGGCTAATTCAGCTGATTCAGCTGTCTGCTTGCTGTTAGGCTAGTTTGTAAAAAACAAAACGTTAGCAAAAAGAAGTAATATAAGCACACTGTCTGAAAGAGTTTGATGGCAGTAGGGAAATCTATAGTAGTGTTTACATTTTTTGTATTATTTTAAACATTAAAAAGAAAAAACAAAACAAAAATAGAAATGTAATTTATTAATGTAAAATGACATTATATTTTTTAAAATGCTAAACTGAACTGTATTTTTATCAGAAATATTTTATATAAATTATCAATTCAATATCATATATATATATATATATATATATATATATATATATATATGCATATATTTTAAACATGTTGTTTATGTATTTCTAAAAATATAAATATAAATCAAATATATAGATAGTGTGTGTATTTGTATATACATAATAAAATATATTATGCAAACAAAAACTTTTATTTGATATAGTTATTAATCATTTGACAGCACTAGTGTGTGTGTGTGTGTGTATATATATAGTATATAAGTATAATAAGTATATATATATATATAAGTATAAAATGTATATAAAAGCTTTGATTTCAGTTAGTCAGGGTTCGTACGGGTGCTGGAAATCCTGGAAAATGCTTGAATTTTAATATAGTGTTTTCAAGGTTAGAAAAGTGC
>JAUCMS010000019.1:7540498-7553227 GCA_032357445.1 Enteromius radiatus | reverse complement strand
GGAAAAGCATAAAAATGCACCTTGAAAGTGCTTGAAAAGTGCTGGAATTTGAAGTTGGAAAAGGTGTAAGAACCCTGGTTAGTATATTATCAATTCCAAAAAAAAATAGTTATAATGTTTTTTAATAATAATAGCAACTTCGTAAGACATAATAATAAAGTAATATTATAAAAAAAAAAACACGTATGTATATAAAATTGAATTACGCTTAACAAATGCTACACTGAAGTGTTTTCATTAGTGGTATTTTTATCTCAGTGTAGGTTCTAGACATTCTCACAAAATGGTGAATTAGGCGCAGTGTATGCCTGAATGTGTACATGTGCAATCTGGTGAAGATCTTCACTCTCTTTTGGAACAGATTGGGTATGGCACAACCGAAAACAGCCCTGTGACATTCTGCGGCTTTCCGATTGACAGCGCAGAGCGAAAGACTGAGACTGCTGGATGTATTTGCCCCCACACTGAGGTTCATTTACACACAGTACTATATAAAGGTGTCCCGCATGCGTATTTCTATTCTGTTTTAGCACACTGGGTGGTTGTTTCTCCATTAGGCAAAAGTAGTAAACCCTACTACAGGAGAGATCATGCCTCTGGGCGCTCAGGGAGAGCTGATGATCAGGGGATACTGCGTGATGCTGGAGTACTGGAATGATGATGAAAAGACCAAGGAGTGCATCACAAAAGACCGCTGGTATAAGACCGGGTAAGTGTATTTGCCTTTTCCCCTTACCAGATAGAAATATTGTTCAGGATTCCAAACAGTCATGACTCACACTGTTTTCTGTGATCCGATACAGTGACATTGCCACTTTGGACAAGTATGGGTACTGCAAAATAGAAGGACGCATGAAGGACTTGATCATCCGAGGAGGAGAAAACATCTACCCCGCTGAAATTGAACAGTTTCTGCACACACACCCCAAAATTCAGGAAGCACAGGTAAACAATGTTAACCAGAGACATTTATGCACTTGATAATTCCTAATTTCCAATCAACTATTTATCTGTAGCAGTCTGATCATTGACACAGCTTTGAGAGAGAAAAAAACATACACAGACAAAACCAAATGTGGCTCGTGACCATACACTGAGATCTAAAGACAAAGCAATTTATATATGTGTATTTTACCTCTGATTCACCACAATGCCCGACACGTCTTCTCCTTCTTGCTTTATGGTGCAGACTTATAAGTGCATTACCACCACCTATGGAACATTTAAATTCCTAATTGAGATATATAGAGTGCAGCCAACTCCCCAGTGCAGCCCAACCTTGTGGCAAGAGGAACGTAATGTCTCCGTTCCCCTTCTTCAGGGATACACACGTAATCGAGCTGTTCCCTTTCAGTCAGTCACTATGACATTACGTCATTGACTGATGTCATGGGGTCCCTATGGAAAATGCAACAACCTGGACTGCATCTTGTCGGAGGCACAAATGCGACCAAGTTCGTTCCACGTAAAAGCGTAGAGTGCATACGGGACACAGCAACTCAAGGGTCCTCCGAGGGCAGCGCTTGCAAGTTCATCACTTGATCCCGAAAGGTTTAGTGGGAACTTTGGGCACATAACCAGGTCTGGGTCTCAGGATAAATTCAAAGGCACACCAAATTCAAGGCACGAATCGCTAACTGAGAATGGCTGCAGGTCTCCCATCCTCTTCATGGAAACGAGCGCAAGCAGAAGCAAAGTTTTTATAGACAAAAACTTCAGCTCAACTGCATCAACAACTCGAGGCAACTGATATGCCACTGCAGTCGGGGTCCGAAGAAATTGTTGTAAGAAATTGACTCACTGTAAGGGAACTGTTTTACCCCATCACCAGGCATTTTTCTTGTTTTATTCATGAGGTCAATGATTTCTGATGAAATATGACATTTTGCTTCTCAAGTAATTGTTTCTTGCAAATTTTGGGGTATTGACAAAATCCAGAGAAAGAGAATCATTTTTAGCATTGTAGAAAAGCATGTTCTGTCTATGTTTTTTTATACAGGTGGTTGGAGTGAAGGATGAGAGAATGGGGGAGGAAGTTTGTGCTTGTATTAGAATCAAGCCTGGTCAGGAATCCACTGCAGAAGAGATCAAGGCCTACTGCAAAGGAAAGGTCAGAATATCTTTCCTTTGTTTATGCTTTTTGCAGCCAGGGTTATTATAGTAAACTATAACCATAAGAAACATTTTCCTTACTATAGAATAAACAAATCACAACTAAAATTAAATCATAAAATCCTATAAAATAAAAAGTATCTAAATATTAATAAAAGCTGTAATATTATCTCAAAAACACTTAACACCAGCACAGTTATGCAACTGCCATTTAAATACTACTGTTGTTTTTCAGATTGCTCATTACAAGGTGCCTCGTTATATCACGTTTGTTCAAGGATATCCTCTGACTGTCACAGGCAAGGTAAGTGATGCCAGATAACACGAAAGTCGCTTTTACAGTGCTACTAAAACAATAATACATTATAAACAAATCTGATCATTCATTTAGTCTAGAGAAAGTCATGTTCTGCCAGCATTTACAGAATCTTTATTTTGTCACCAATCCTCTTTGTCTCTGGGTACATCATGTTAAATATGAAGAAAATGTTGTGTGGTGTTTTCTTGGGTGGATTCACATTAGTCTCTAGACAGAAGAAATTCAAGCAATTTCCCCGTCTGCATAAAACCCACTGAAGTGGTTTCAGACATTTGAGGGCTACTGTGACACCTTTACTTTAAAAAATTGTGGTTTGCTGTCAAAAGATTGACCCCTTTAATAGATGTTTCTCTTCTTCATCTTCTCTCAGATCCAGAAACACAAACTGCGTGAGCAGGTAGAAAAACAGCTTGGACTGTGAGTGCAAAAGCACCTGAGGTATTTTCCTAGCAGTTACAAGATATAAGTTACCTCAGGACAAAACAAGTTACTCAAATATATTGAGATTTCAATGTTTTACAAGCCATGTTCATAATTAAACATTTTGTTTTATATATTGTTGATATTACCATGTTTCTAAAAAGCTACCAGTGGCATTTCTACATGTATCTTTTCTTAATTATCTTTATTTTGTTATTAATTGTATTTGAAACTACGTAATTCACTAGTTTTAATTAAATATAATAATAGGAAATTGGTACTCAAAATATGCATGGTTACACTAAGACAGTTTGTTGAGAGGAGTTTAAATGTTACTTTGAATTATATTCTTGAAAATAATAAATATATATATATATATATATAAGAAAAGTGTGTTTGCTGTTCCAAGTCTGCTTTATATTCAATCTGAAGTACATATGTTCTACATTTAGATTCCTGAAATATCCAAAAATAAGGTATTTAAGGCACCATTCTAGTCTTTTGGTTGGCGTTGAGGTATTTTCCCTCATTGTGATCTCAGGTGTGCCGTGTCGGTGTTCATTTAGGCCTCAGTGCTTTCCTGCTTGGCTTGTGATGTGAACATTTTGACGCTGGTATTGAGACCATATGGAAAGAAGAGAGAGGTCTTCTCTCAGCGTTCTAATGGGTCTGCTGGAAAATCATGGCTACTCTGGTTTGGACTAAACACATAGTTTTGTGAGGATCGTTTAGGGTGAGACTTTAAACCAAAGTGCTGGACAAAACCCCAGACATTCTTTTTGAATTTCCTAGCAACTAATAATGGAATCAGTCATTCACTGCATGCTTCTCAAGGTCATTATGGGATGCATTTACTTGCCTGTGTAAGATATTTCATAAAATTAGCATTGATTTATGGCATCTTTGCTTCCAGTAAATGGATCACCTAATTTGGAATTTAACACGAGCAAAAGTCTTAAAAAAGGAGCTAAAATATGTTGAGTCTCCCCCATGTGTCCATTAGCAGAATAACAATACCAGCATCAGTTTCTATTAACTAAGCCTATTTTTTACACAATTGCTAGAAATATACATTAGCCTTGAGATCAGTAAAACATTTTTTTTACAAATTAATATATATGTGTGTGCATTTAAAAAAATATATATATATGTGTGTGTGTAAATACAGTATAACATATCATTTTTACAAATTCATATATATATGTGTGCATTTTTAAATATATATATATATATATAATATGTGTGTGTGTGTATTTTTAAATGTGTTTTAAAAATACAGTATAATTCACAAATTAATTTTTTTTACAAATTTAATATATGCATGCATGTATTTTTTTAAATATAAATTTTTAAATACAATGTAATTTTATTACAATATATAATTAAAACATTTTATATATATATATATATATATATATATATATATATAAATAAATGCACACAGTACGCAAACATATTATGTAAACAAAAACTTTAATTTTTGATGCAATTAATCAGGATTAATCATTTGACAGCACTAATATTTACATATTTGAAGCCGGACCACATTTATTAAGAAAATAAGCTTTTATTTTTCTAAATATTCTTAAATGTATAAATTGTCCAGGAACAACTACGTTCAAAGTCAAGTGTTCAGTCCTTTGGCAGTGGAATCCCGACCGCCGACTGGCTTAGTCCCTCCATTTCTGCTCGGGCTCTGTCCACTTGTTGCTGTGTGCAGCAGTCCTGCAGGAAGACAGAGGCCAGGTTCCTGAGGCGTGGGTTCTGTGTGAGGGAGAAACGCAGCATGCACTGCACCACAGCACTGTCAGTGGTTTCAGCGCGTGAGGCTGCTGTGGTCAGGTTTATTAACGTGGTGATGGCCGAGAGAACCGTCTCATCTCTGTTACTCGAAAGGCAGGATATCACTAAGGGGACTCCGCCGCTTTGCAGAATCTGATCCCGGGATTCCCGCTCCATGCTGAGGTTACACAAACCACCTGTAGCATTTCAAACAGTTTGTTGTTTTATGTGAAACAATTATAACAGCAGTTATAACAGCTATACTAACCAATTCCAAACTCCACAAAGTTCTCATTTTCTTCTGTCAGCATGTCCAGGAAGAGCTCGGTGACCTGGAGCAATCGCAGCGCCTCCATGTTAGATGGATCGTAGGCAAAGTTGGCCAGGTTTGCCAGCACTTGCTCTTTAGCCTCTGCCAGGAAGTGAAAAAACAAAGGATAAAACAGATTTCAAACACCTTTTATTATAAATACAGCTGTAAACAGTTACTGTATGTACTGATTATTGTCTGTCAAGTAGAGGAATACTGCTTCAAACACATCTGTAAACAGTGACATACCCTCACTGTCTGTGTCCTGAAACTCTGTCACCAGACCCTGGAGGTACTCGAACCGGTCAGAGGCTGAGAAACGACTCTTTCCTGCCATCACAGATGAATCATGGGTAACATGGTAACCTGCAGACAGACAGACCAAACATCCGTTGGTAATATTGATAGACAGACCAACATATAGAAAAGGCAGTTTTTCACACCGGATAGATGGATGGATTGATGGATAGATGACAATAAACCGTAAGTAATTCTGATAGACGGTCAACATATAGAAAAACAGCTTTATCACACCAGATAGATAAATACTACATTACGACAAAATTCATTATGTTTTATTACACCGTATAAAACAGAAGTTTGTGATACTGATCTAATTAGTTTCAGAATACCGATAAATGACAATAATAACAGCAATAAAGACAAAAAAATGAGGCAAAGGTGACTCACTTGTGCAGAACAACGCTGATGAAACTCATTCGTGCTTCTGGTATTAACTACAAACTTTCAATTTCATCTCTGCAGAAACTATCTGTCTACGGACTGTAAATACAGACTCATTTTATCCATCATATCATAATGTGTAGAGTTTGGCGTCACTGAAGCTGCTCTGCACGGTTGGTCCGTCAGTAAATCCTTCCCCCGTCATTTGTAGTGCCTTTGATTTTACGTTCCTCTCTCAAAAATGTGCATAAGTAAAATATAATAACGTAACATTTCCCTGGGTAAAAATATTCTGAACACTTCTCCTGCTTCGCAAGACAATGTCAGAAATAAACGGAGTAATTTATTTTATAACGCATGAGCCGGAAGTGATGGTTGGGGTTAATATGCGCAGTATATATTCATCCGTGTGCTGGTGAGAACTTACTATTTCACAGACTTGCAGTTTGTTCTGCTTGCAGGAAGTTTTTACATTTTCAGCATGAAACAGTTCAAACTATCGACTGGAAAGCGTCTTACAAAACCGATTCTTTTTGGGACACTGCTCGTAGGTTTGGCCACAGCATTTCTGAATAGGTGAGATAACACACCCCCTTGACATTGACACAACGTGCAAATCACAGTATTATTGTTTAGACTAACGTTATATAGGAACAATACAGATGGTGTGCGTGTGTTGTACAAACAATATTGTGCAGTTTGGAAATGAGTCCTGACAAAACACATGCGGATACATCATAAGATATTTATAAGGATGAATTCAAGAATCTGAAGACATTCATTAACTGGTTAAGGTGTGTTTAATTAGTCATAGATTCATAATAAAACAGACTGGAATTCAATACACAAAATTACAAAGGCGCCATCTGTGTTACTGTACATAGCAAAATACTAATTTGAGTTTAAAATTATGGACTAAACAATAATGTGCACAAAGTGGTCTGATTTGAATTGCACAAAATTAAACGCCTAATTGCAAATATTCTGAATTAGTTGCAGAATAAATGCATGCACTGTGATATTTTTTAATGATTATCATTATAGTGCTGTCTACAAGCATTCTTTGCTGTGAAGTCTGATCATTCATATCATTATTCTGCCTTATGCCATGAAGGAATTTGTTCATGGAGGACCTGGCAGATCTCAGGGAGCAGGAACGATCTCGCAATGAGGCCAAACGGCTGGAGGTACTGGAAAGGAGGAGGAAACAAATAGATGAGCTTGAAGAGAAGAAGAGTGCAGGGGACAGGTGAGATGACTGAATGAAAACCTGCAGGAAACCAACACTGAAGAAAATATGGGACATTTTTTGCCAATGAGGATTTGTGAAGCGTTCAAAACCGTGTATCCCTTGATTGTTCTGATGTTGCTGTAATGGGACAGAAGGTGCATGAAAAGTTTATGAGTGATGATGTAAGCAATGATTGCCTTGATTATATTTAGCTGTAACAGCTGGATTTGCAAGAAAATTTGTATGGTAAATATTAATGGGCCAAACAATGAGTATGTGCCTCATTCCTGCCACTGACAGAAAGCTACTTGGATTTTTATTGAAAATATATATTTTCATCATAATTTATAAATATTACACATTATCTTCATTAGGTAAAAGCCTCAAAAACAAATCTGCAGATTATAAAATATTTTAAATGTACCATTTATTACATTTATGAAATTTTGAATAAATTGTTACACTGTGAATTTAGCAATAAAGCCTTATTCTAAATTACTTTTACACTGCAGTTTGCTTAAAGCTGCTACAAATAGCTTGGTAATATTAATAATGCCAAAATAACAGATTAACTCAAATGTAATTTTGAAAAGTTTAAGCACTAAAATGATTCAAACTGAAATTAATTTATTTTCAATAAGTTAAAGTCAAAAAGAAGTATTTATTTTAAAATAAGCGAATAAAATCAAGACTAATAAAAAGCACATACAAATACAAAAACTTAAATTACTAAACTTACTAATTAATCAAATTAGAAAACAATCTATATAAATATTTAAGAATACTAAAATTACACTAGCTGACATAAAAGCCCTTTTCTGAAGTCCTGTTTTTCAGATTTAACCCCATAGTGATCATTTTTGTGTTTGATACAATAGCACACACTCATGAGAACACTACCATTTATTTGAGCACGCAAAAGTAACAAAAAGTGCTTTTGGAACACATTGCACTAACCAAAATGAATAAGATTTGTAATTCACAGCAAGGAGAAAAATAAGGTGTGGATATTCCAATAAATGTTATGAGGCTGGGAAACCAACCTGAGACTCAGTAGCAAATGCGCCCTACAGTATTACTACAGCAGTCGATTGTCAATATAACCAAACCAGTGTTTAAAATGCAAACCTGCTGGAGCCCAAACAAAGCTTCCATGTGCAACTCCAAATACGTCACACTTACACCAGGCCACATTTCAGGGGACAAAAATAGGGGACATTTATCCATCCGAGGCACGCATTAGCACTTACTATAGATCCTACCGAAAGAAAACTACCTTGTGAACCAATACAAAAAACTGGGGATAAAAATGGAAACCAGTTTCCATGACATTTAAGTGCACGTGTAAGTATAGATAGTCAAATTTCCACCCTTTATCTTCTTTTCTCCTTCAATATACAATATAGCATAGACCGTATCAGGTATACCTTCTCATACACAAACACTGCATGTGTTGCACAACATATTAATAATAACGTAAATTCCCTTTGTTTTTAGCCTTCACATACATTGCCATCCAACACTATAGCAATAAATACATATTTGGACTGTGGTAAAAGACATCACATTTACAAAAGAACAGAAAAAACTAAATTAAATATGTACATATATGCTTATACCTAAATTAGCATTAACCATAAATATATTAGATGGGTTTATACAATTTTAAGAACTATTAACAAGTACTTCAGCAGTAAAATGTAGGATATTGCAACGTAGAGACTAGTATGAGATGTTGCTACAGTTGGGCTACCATTACTAACCACGTTGTAACCCACTGTAATCTCAGTAGTGAACTGTTATATTGCTGTATAGTGGTTGTAATGGAGTTTGTGTGTGTTTGAGGGTCACACGCTGAGCACCAGGCTGGATGGAGAGTTGGAGCGCTGCGGAGCTGTGATGTTCGTCACGGCGCCGGGGTCCAAACCGTTCATTGTCCTGCTGTGCTCAGAGAAACATGAGACTGTGGTTAATACAGCGTCCAATGCAAGCCATCAGACCATTCATACTACTGTTAGAATTGTCGCTAGCATTTATTTCAGTCCACACCAACTAGATAAACTAGATGGGATTTGGCACCAAATAGCTGTACGAGACAGAAACAGGCTTTTCCAACTGCACAGTTAATATGTGTAGAAAAGCTCACACGCGAGTGAATTGGTGTAGATAAGCAAGCAGAACAAAGTCAGAAGCTCTGAAACGTTAGATTTTCTCAGGCCAGACCACTCAATACGGCCCCCAGAGACACACCACACACAAACGCTCTACTGTCCATCAGTACTAAGGTAATTCGATGACATCCATCAGCTACGCTTCGCTGTTCTTGTTACCTTAAAACACACAAATATAATATGTGTACTGCACCATTACAAAATCAAATCAGTAAAGTGCACTGGAGACTGCAGAAGCGTGTTATCTTGATCTGAACGCTCTGTCTTCTTTGATAGCTTGTGTATAGATCCGATAGGTCTCATGCAGCAGAAACACAAGCCCTGGGCGTCCTCTCCGTGCCCTTTAACATCTACTGATACTCAAGCTACAGGAAACACTGATTCAGCACTGCAGTAATACTGCGGATCCTCAAGAAATCCTGCCTTCCTCATGTATACTTGAGATGACGCTAAAATGGATTAAATGGCAATAAAGCTTCTTATTTTTTAAGAACATGCTTAAAGTCAACATGAAATTAAAATTGATTCTCTTGATTGATTTTTATAATACGGGTTGCTAGTGTTATGCATAATTTGTTTGATTCACCAAAAAAAAAAAAAAAAATTAGTCAATCTTTTGTTTTTATAGCTTTCTTTTTCAGCTTGTTCGGCATTTTTTGATCCCCCATGTTTAGCTGCTGTGGCTCTACTGGTTTGTTTTGGTACACTCCCATTCAGAAGTGTTTTTGTTAAAAACATAAAACTTACTTAGATCCATTAAACTGAGCAAACATTACATAATAGCTTAATAATAATGTAAAAAATGATTTCTGTTTCAAATAAATGGTGTTTTTAAACTTTCTGTTCATCAAATAATGCTGAAAAAAATGATCAGTTTTCATGAAAATATTAAGCAGCACAACTATTGTTAATAAGAATCTTTCTCCAGCCTTAAATCAGCAGGTTTGAATAATTTGCTAAGAATATTTGACTGAAAACTGGATAAATAGCTACTGAAAATTCAGCTTTGCCTTTCAGAAAAGATTTTTTCAATATTTAAATACAAAGCAATTATTTTAAGTATATATTCACAATACTATTTTTACTGTATTTTTGATCAAATAAATGCAGCCTTGAATATCTTGTCTCACCCAGAAATGTGTAACCGAGTTGCAAATTTAATTTCAAGTTGACTTTAATAAGAAAAATGAATATGATATAACTAATAACTGTCTAATCCTGTAATTCAGTTCAGACAGATGAAGAGAGAAACTCCTCGTTTAGCAGTCAGAGTGAACTCCATAAATTTTTTAAGTTCTTTTAGAGAACGTTTTATGTTTTGAATCTTTTGCTAAGATTCAAACACTGGCCCAAGTTCTCTCACATTTAGTTAAATAAACCACATTTAAGCAAACCTATGGAGTGCACCTTCATAGACAATTTGAGCCACCACCAAGATGTTAGTGGAGATGATATGATCTTAACCTAGTGGATTATTGTACTCTAAGTCATATGTGGGGGGTTGTTAACCAGCATGCATGGACCCCCCTCACATAAAACTGCTAGTCGGATCATTTACCCAGAAGCAACGCAGGGAAAATGACCCTCTCTCTTCTGCTGAGGAGAGAAACACACAAGGTCTGAGAGAACTTTATCTCCTGTATCATTTAGACTCATTATTACAGTCAATCACACTTTCATTTCAGTCCTAGCATTAAATTTACACTACACAAGAAAATTAACTGTTGTTTCTTCCTGTGAACTTTTCAATAGAAATCAGGGAAATTTTTAGGACACAAAGTAATTATGGGTGACGTAGACCAAATAAGTTAACTGCTCATTAACATCTAAAGGTTTATTGATTGGGTTTTCTGAACTGTGGCAGAACAAAATGGCTGACTCACGCTTTGTCGAAGTAGGATGTGTGGAGAGAGTGCGAGTAATTTGAAAGGTCTCCATTAATCAGATTTCCGTTGACGTTTGTGACATAGTTCTTTCTGGCTGCTTGGTCCTTGGCAAAATTTCGACAGGCTGCGAGCTTGGACTCTAAAGCCTATGAAACAGTACGAACACGCAGATTAGAGCACCAAATTAATTTACACAAACGGTGATCCATGAATAAAACTGGAAACAATTATGCCTGAATAGCTATCAAAAGTTTACACACCCCAACTTTGCGTAGTAAATCGCCGACAATATTGAGCGCTGATATTCTGGCAGATGGAGTGAGGGCTGCATTAGTGGAGCTGTTGACCAGCGCTGGGAAAGACAAGAACCAAGTGAGTCATGCAAACATGTCTGACAGTGTAAACATCTGAAATTTAGCTATCTACCTGTCTGGCTGGTGAATGCATTGTCCAGGCTCTTGCTGAGCGGTGTAGCCGGTAGAGACAGGGAGGCCTGGACTGCGGAGTCTGTTTTGTCATTGTCTGGAGTTGGAGAGCTGGGGGCCGACATTCGGGTCACCTCTGGCCGGCTTTCTC
This sequence comes from Enteromius radiatus, assembly GCA_032357445.1. NCBI lineage: Eukaryota > Metazoa > Chordata > Actinopteri > Cypriniformes > Cyprinidae > Enteromius > Enteromius radiatus. The sequence continues at coordinate 7,541,736 of JAUCMS010000019.1, read as the reverse complement.
GCACTGCAAGTTCTTGCCGCAGATCTACAAATCCACATTAAAGTGTAAAATATCGATCTGAAATGTTCACGTGCAGACCATAATGTTTATCTGAATTTGTAAACACATGACTTCATTATAAAAGCAGTTGGGAAAGTTTTTTAGTGACAGAACAGGATCTGCAAACAACACATAAGCAGCATGGAATGAGGAACTAGCTGTAATTACAAGATTTCAGAGAGAGTCAATACCTCTGGCTTCATCTTTTAGTCTCTGCACAGACACCAGGAGAGACTCCTTCTCATCCAGTTCACTCTCAAGAAAGGCGTTCCTCTCAATGGCCTGGTTCAGCCTCTGCTCAAAGTCCTCCAGAGATGTAATTGTGGCTCTGTGGAATCAAACCATAGCAGAATAAAACTATAAATTATAGCAGAATAGTGGAAAGGCATGCAACCCACCAGGGCAGAAATCTTTAAAGAAGTATACAATCAAAACAGACCCAATTGTAATTTCTTACTGTGTCATTGTGCTACATAAATGCACTTTATAGTTTATACGAAACGGATGTACACACCGTTAGTTATGTTTTCAGAGCAGAGCAAAACCTCTGATATCTGTGCATTAGTCTGACTGAAGCCTGTTAACGCTGCCACTGTCTATGATCTCATCAGTAATAATCAAACGGCAGTAATGCAGAGGAACTATTGTCTGTAAACTTTCGAATACTCAAACACTTATTGTTTTAGAAAGTAGCCTGCTTATATAATAATAATAAAAAAGTTAGTTTTGCACAAAATAAATTTGATTTGAAATGTATATGAAAATAGCCATGTGTAGTAATATTGAAAACTGAGAATGTGATTTTTTTTTTCCGGTTTCACAGACAAAGGTTTAGCTAAAAAACAATTTTGGTTCAGATTTAAAGTTGTAAAGATGCATTTGCACAGCAGAAGAATTAATTTTGGCAAAAAATGTAGATTAAGAATCATTTTGGAATCAGATCATGTGATGATAATATTGAATCACAATACTTGTAGCACAAATTTGTAAAAAAAAAAAATACATATCGTATCAGCACCCAAATATCGTGATAGTATCGAATAGGAAGGTAGGTGTATCGTCCCATCCCTATTAGGTTTAGGGTTAGAAGAATAAGTTGACATATACTTTACATTAGGGATGCAACAGTACAGTGAGCCCACGGTTCGGTTTGTATCACGGTTTTCTGGCCACGGTAACGGTTCGGTTTCGATACATCA
>JAUCMS010000019.1:7527006-7540398 GCA_032357445.1 Enteromius radiatus | reverse complement strand
GAAAACTAGTCCCGTCTGAATAGGGTTACAGTGCAATTCGGCTAGTTATACAATACTGTTGTGCGCATCATACTCGATGCCGAAACCAAAATGTTCCCACACAGCTGATTTGTAGGACAATGTTGCATCTTCAAATGTCCTTTTTATCCGATTCACGTTCAGCCGCCATGATCACGCAGTCGATAAAGTAATTTCAGTAAATTACCGAAAACCGTTGCATCCCTACTTTACATATACAAAGTTTCTGAGAGTCAGTATGTTGTGTACTCATCAAAATAAAGTGAAGTCTACTAATACTCTAATGACTGCTAGTTGACATGTAGTTCCAACATTACTTACTGTTAGTTGAATATCTAAAGTGGACCATCGAAATAAAGTGTTAGCAAAGATTTCTATTTCAAATAAGTCCTTATGCTTTTCCTTCTATTCATCAAAATAATCCCAAAATATCCCAAAAATATTAAATAGCCCTACTGTTTTCAACATTGATAATAAAAATGTTTGTTGATCAATCAGCATAATGATTTCTGAAAGATCATGTAAAACTGGATATATGGAATAAATTACATTTTAAATAAAAAAACAATAGAAAACAGTTACTTGTTTAATCAATTAAATGCATCTTTTAGAATCATTTACAAAAGTAAAAAAAAAAAAAAAAAAAAAAAAAACCTTTGTGAATGCTGTCATCTTAAGGGAAGCATTCTGGCTGCAATACATTTATAGTGAAATATTTGGTTGAGTATAAACTGAAGCCCTCTGACCTCTTAGTTCTCTCCAGGTCGTCATTGGCCTGCTCGAGCTCTCTGACATATTTATGCAGCTGCTCCTTGATGCCTCGAGTCTGGCTGAGGTCGTCCTCCAGCATGGAGATCTGTTTATAGCTCTGAGCATACTGATACTCTAGCTTCTCCTGCAGGAAAGAGTAAGCAAAGACACACACTCATTAGACCTGTCCTCGCTTTAATGTTCCTTACACGCAGCCAGTCTGTGTTCAGCTCACACACTCTCACCTTGAGCGAGTCGAGCTCATGCTGCAGTCTCTCATTGTCTGCCTGCAGATCTCTGATGCGATGCTCTGCTTGGCCCAGTTGTGTCTCCAGCTCTGTCTCCAGCTCTCTGCTCCCCTCTTGGAACTCCAGCAACTCCTCCTGCGCCTCCTTATAACTGAACAAGATACCATTTATCACCAATGGCACGTGCATAAAATCTGCATATTCTATTTAATCAAAAGAGCTTGCATTGAACTATATCCTACTCAACACCGAAAGTTGTAATAAAACATGCTTTGGCAAACAATTTACTTAAAACCTTGGACAACTCGCTGATTATACCATTATTTAATCAATATAAATTATTTAATCAATAATCAGTGTGAATGGGGCACATCCTGATTTTGCCAAGTTCGATGTGTCCCTAGGTCAACATATTTTCTTGACCCTGGAACAACATTTTAATGCAAAAATATAGTCTTGACCATATCTCTACACCTAAACCTAACCTTGAGCCATGAGTAATACCTAAAATCAGATTAATTATAGATGACTGACACTGATGTACAATCACCAAACACTGATTGTAAACCTAAACTTCACAAAAACGGTTTCTTCAAATCTGATTGGTTAATCACAGTGCTGTTCCAGGGTCAACAAAGATGTTGGTTAATGATGGGGCCAGACTGTATCTGCTGTAAATAACCAGTTTTGTTTACAGTGTACCAGTGACCGGGGAGAGCACTGTCCTGGGCCTCTTTATGTAATCACCAGCCAGCATTATGGTGTGGAAGGATCTAAAAATGGCATCAGGGCAATATTTTTTCCTGCTCTGCAATGCTACAGCCACGTGAGCCAGGAGATGAGGGCAGGACAACCTGTTTATCCAGGGACAAGGAGACCACAAAAACTGTGCAGAAAGTACATAACACCCCGGAGAGAATCTGAATCACATCTGTGACTCATTTTTGCATAGTCTCTGAAGTGCTGATTAGGTTTTTTACTAGCAGGTCAGAACAGGGTATAGATGGAGTTATCACATGTCTGTAAAATGCACAGGAGCCTGTGCTTCAAATGCAAGTCTTAACATAAGTGGTACTCTTGTGAATTTATGGCAGAGACACAAAAGAGAAGAAATCATTGAAGTCCTTTTTGTTGTTTTCTTTGTGTACAAAAAGTATTCTTGGAGCTACATAAAACTGGTCTTAAACAAAAACATGAACTGTAACCATGTGAAATTAAAGGCAACAACTGCATAGTTACAATCCAAACAACACAATCAACACACATTCAACAGTACAAACAAAGATGTTACTTAATCAGTATTTAGCATTTGTTTTTGTTTTTAAATTTGTGAACTAGTTAAACTAAATAAAACCAAAGTATGCTATAAATAAGTTATTCCAAAATGTTAAATCAAGTACTGTTTAGTGCAATGAGTTAAACAAAGATGCTACAGCAGGTGCTTTTAAAAATTTAATTATGTCACTTCCTGTTTGACAGCTCAGGAGCACAATCAATATAGGAACAAAGCTGATTTGTAAATCAAATCTTTCATTCAGATTTAAGGATTTATTTGAGCTACAAACCTCAGTGTGTTTGTTTTTTATGTAACCACACGAAACCAAACAGCATTCTGTTAATCACAAACTTGGCAGTACCATGTTTGTGTGTGTGCAAATACCTGTCTTTACACAAAAGGAGTCCAAAACACTCCGTGCTGGAATCAAGAAATGCTGCTTTGGTACGCGATCTACCAAGCAACAAGCTTGTTGTGTAATCTTTTTAGATTACAGTGCCACTGAGAGCTTTTCAACGGTAAAATTAGCAGCAGGAGGCTATATCAAATCACAAAAAGCTAAACCCGTTGTAGGAAATTCCCACTGTGGCAGATTGCCTAAGCCTACTGTGACTGCATTTAAACATTTCCTTAAAATATAGCTTTCTTATAATGTAAGGGAACAGGTTGCATTGGTTTTACTCCCAGCATTTAGAGGCAGTGTTTTGTTTATCTAAAAGGCAATGTGAGTAGTGAAGGCTGAGGACAACATGAAAGAATGCTATCATGTGTCAGACTACAAAACAGAGAGCTGAGTAACGCTCAATGCTGCTCACTGTACTGCCACTTACCTTTTCTTGTACTTGAGTGAAAGAGCCTTCCAGAAGTCAATTTCCTCGTCTTTGGAGGTGAATTTTGGTATCATATTTGCATCCATGACAGATAAACCTGTGAGATGAAAGCACCAGCACGGTTTAGTATACAAAAATTTTATCAAAACTGAAATATAACTACATTACCATTAACTGCAAAAGCACAGCATTATGCAGAAAATATTAACACAGCATGTTATGGTTTTTGAAGATGAAGACATGTCAGTATTGGTATACATCAAAGTTGCATGTGTCTGCCAAGTGATTTGTTCCAAAATACTGATGCACTTGTGACTTAAACAACAAAAAATATTGAAATTATTTAATCGTACCTTCAGTTAAAATGGCACGATTTGTTAATATTTTATATAGAAGTCTCTTACACTCATCAAGGTTGCATTTATTTGATAAAATGTAAGTAAATACAGAAATATTGTGAACTAATGTTACAATTAATCTTTTTTTCTATTTTTAAATGTTTTAAAAAGTATATTTATGTGATGGCAAAGCTGAACTGTCAGCAGTCAATAGAAAGTTCAACAGAAAAACATATATAAGGAATGTTTTGTAACATTAGAAATGCTTTTACTGATTTAAAGCGTCCTTAAAATAGTTACCTATTCATTACGTGACCCAACCAGGACAGAATTGTGACCCATTTTTGTGTCACACAACCCACCAATTAAGAACCACTGAGATAGATCAGTCTCTGATATCACGATCTGAACCAAGCGGCACGAACCACAGTTCACCTCTGAAAACTGCTGTCCCAAATAATCAATAGAACTGCGTGCAGCCTGACCCAGCCCACAGAAGCTCCATGAGCCCTGCTCACGCTCATCAGGACAAAATCACCCTCTGGTTATAGGTCATTGTCTGACATAGCATGACTCTTTACTTGGTAACTGTGAGCTCAACATGAAACAAAAACAGAAGAACAGTCAAATAGTCCATTAAGGACAAGTAATATTAAGAGATATTCCCATAACAATAATACTGTGTGTACTACTTGTAACTAAACTAAAAGTAAACAGACAACTAAACACCCTCAAGCCTTGCCAGCACACCCATTGCCATCTTCGCTACCTTTTTATTTTCTTTCTGTTTCTTTATTTAATGTATTTTTTTTTATTATTATTAATTACTTGGCATAGCTTATCAACCAGTTAACCTGGAATCCTCTTAATAAAATAAAATCTGTTTTACTTACAATCATGTTATTTCCTCCTCTTTTTTTTTTAATCGAAAAAATGTCTGTCTATAAATGTATGTGTGACAAACTGTTAACCTGAACCTCTTTAGATCTATATACATTCTACTAAAGCATTGCAGCAAAAGAACAGGAAAGTAATAATTAATAAATGAAGCATCCTCAGAGAAATTGAAGGTGATCACAAAATGAAAAAAGGTAGAAAGATGTTTTTAAAAAATTCAATAACAAAAAAGAATATATGTAACGTTATATAAATAACCCTATATATACAATATGTGAAATTATACCTGCTGTTACCATGCAGCTCAAATATAGCTACATCTAAACTATAGCTATTGCTATATTGAGAGGAGAAAGTTGGAAAAATAGTAAACCTTCAAATATACACCCTAAATATACAGAATTTAATATTGATTTCCAATCACCTTAATGGTCATTATAAACTCTTAATGAGCTGGTGCTCTCTGTTAAACAGCACCAGATGACGACAGGCTTATTTAGTCTAACAACCATACGATAAATACATCTCCTCTATTTAATCATATCTACTGCCAACACAAGTAACAACATATCACATGTGACATATTTCTATCCGAATACCACTGACACAACCATAACTCTTCAGGTTTTACTGTAGCGACACATTAGCTAGCCAAGAGCTAGCTGACATTAGCCGGCTAACAACAACATTGCTGATGCGCTTTGAATTGACACGAATATATATGACAAAGACAATCAAATCATGTCGAAACGCTTGTTTGTGGCTACAGTAAGTGTGAAATTGTATCTTCTTTTTCTCACATGATGTTGATGAAGCGCAGGCAGGGTGTTGTCTTATTATCTATATATAGCAGTAAATCAGTGACTGGTATTATCATCATCAGTGATCTCCATCATGTGTTAAGATTGCGATGTGAATTGACGAACTCACCTGCACATTTCCAGGATCTTTATCGCTGATAGTAGGACTGACTGTGATCCTCCCACAGCCTTCAGTATTTCAGCATCCTCTCTCTCTCATTCTCTCTTTCTCCTCAGTGACGTTTGTGTGTCGTGTAAAGTGATCCTGGCGACGCCTCCTTCGGTACGAAAATAACATAACAAATATGCACATTTTTATTTATATATTTAAGGCTTAGACGTTAGTTAAAGTAACAACAGATATATTTATAATAAAGAAAAGTTGGTTAAAAATATTTAGAGCTGAAATGTTATTTACAAATAATAAAAATAGATTTATTTATGGCTGACATTTTAAATAAATAAATTAGGACACTTTCTAATCATTTAATGATCCAACTGACTACATTTATCATGTACTTGTACTTATATGACCTGTTGGGACAGACATAATTACGGACATAATTATCTGTGATTTAAGATTAGCAGTGACCCACTTTTTGATATCTGGTGTGGCAAATTATTTTGGATTTACCAGCTCTCCCACTTTGCTTGTTATATAAAACATAAAACATATAAAACATAAATTTAATAATAACAGTAACTAATCAGAGAGTCAGATTTCAGAAAATGTCCTTTCAAAATAATACTGAATATAAATGTAGTAAATGTAAATTCCCTGGCTATAATACACTATTTGCTGCACGTAAAACTTGCATAACTCACATAATAATTAGGTTATCAATCAGTGTTTTAATGGATTTTTTTTTTTAAATAAAACGGGTTGTAACATCAGTCCAGTAGGTGGCGCTGTAGTTCAATGCATATAGCATAATCACATCCACAGAAACACTACATGCCATCACACAGCAATGAAAATTAAATATAGAATTTATATATATATATATATATAGACAGATTTATTAGACCCATAAAAGTGATATGGAATAAAATGGAAAAACAGGCCCCAAATACAATGAACCCCAAATACAATGAAATTAGTTTAATAGTAATCAATAATAGTAATATACTCTACTAAAATGATCATGGAGAAGAAAAAAAGAAAACATTGATACATACGCTATATCATGTTTAATTGATATTGAGATTGAATTGTGTTTCATCGCTGGATATAAGGAAATGTAATGATATTTAAATAAAAACATAACACTTGCTTGCTTTTTTCAAACACATACTTTTCGTTATTTCTGTCTAACGAATTAATTTACACATACTAAAATTGGTCCCAGTCTTACAGCATCAAAATACACAATATAATATATTAATATATTTCCCAAAGGAAGGCACTGTTCATTTTTTTTGCACTTGAACTGAGAAGGATGTTTGGCCTTTAAAGTCCAGACGAATAATAAAAAATGTCTCTACTTTTGGCGAACATTTTGTAAAAAATATTTCTCCAGACAACTCTTGCCCGTTCTTATACAGCACTTGATGTGTGAACCCTACCAAAACTGTGCACTAGAGGCACAATAGTCGCATAATATTAATAAAGCTATGACCCCAGCGAAGAGAAGAGCTTATATTAAAAACATTTCTTGCTCTTGATGAGTAATTCAGTGTTACCACAGGCCATCAGTAGTTGGAAAAATTGCTCAGGCTTTTTATCATTCATATCTGCCACTGCACAGGGAGAAGGAGGAAACAGCTTGACGTGTGAAGCTATCTCTCCAGGCACGTCGCTGCTGACAAATACAGTCATGTAGGAAGCAAATGTAAAGATTAACATTCATCCAGTGACAAACAGAAAGACTTCCACAGAGGGATTATGGCATTTTTGACTTTACATATGTACAACAACTAAATATGTACAACCTTCCTGATCGTGTTCAATTTGCATATGCAATTTTACAAAACATTAATACTTCTAAAATATGAACACTGTCTGTTAGCGCTGTTCAGTTCTTCCTCTGCTCTCTGGGGTCAGTCCTTGCCTCTGTATGTGATGTTTGTGAATGTTGATGTGGCACCTTTGTAGAGGGGGTTGTGGCCCTGTAAAAATAAAAATCTTGTTATTGTTCAGTATGCATTTACACAGCCATTGGTTTTCAAGACTTTTTTGCTTCACTAGATGACTCTTATTCTGACGGCACCCATTCAGTTCAGAGGTGAGTAAGGGACGTAATGCAAAATCTTTCCAGATATGTTCCAATTAAATAACAAATGCATCTTTGGATGACCTGAGGGTGAATGCATTTTTAGCAAATTTTCATTTTTGGGTGAACTAATCCTTTAAACAAGAGTCAAATTACACATATTTCAACATAAAAGTTTAGGTAGGGAACTCAGTATTGAGCAGAGGGGATCAGAGAGTTCACATGTGGCTCGAGACCTCACGAGGAAAGCCTAATTAGCATCGTATAATTGAAAACAAAACTTGCCCAGGGGTACAGAGGCTTTTTCTTTGTTCTAAAGGGGAAAACAGCATGCCACTGAAGCAGTAAAATCATCCTGCCAACATGTATAGTTCACCAAGCTACTTACACACAGTAATTTGAGCTTTTTTACATTACACAGAGAGGTGTGGGAGTCTAAATGTGTTTGGTTATGTATCCTGAGATCTTTGATCGGTTAGCTTCTATCTGAAATGCACTGCACAAGGCATAATGTATGTATTTTTGCACTTCACTAACCGTTTCCCACTTTGCACGTGCTCGCTCCTCCTCAAACTTGGCAAATTCACGCCGATCGTGGATGGTGATAAGCAGTTTCCAGATAAGCAGGGCAGCCAGACCTAGGAAGAGAATGGCACCAGCTACTGACAGGAGCACCACCAAGATATCAGGGCCTTTAGGACAGTCTATTAACACAAGAAAAAAGGAAATACAGGTGAAATATGCTTTTATTTTAAAGTGCCCCGAAATGACCTTTCGTGCAGTGGATAACCCAGTTCTAAATGAATGAAAACATCCTGCTAAGTTTTAAATCTGAAAGTGCACTGTATATAATTGGCTCTCAAAAGAAAGAGTTAACTCTGAATCATTAAAGGGGTCCAAAAGAAAGCACAACTAGAAATCAGTGGTTGTATTTACAACACTGTTCCAGAACAGTTCAACACAGATATTAGAGTGTGTTCAACGCATTTACAGAGAACTATTTCCTGAAACTGGGAGCAGATTATGCTTGCTGTGGACAGAGGATAGTCGGGTGCTTCTGACTCACAACTTTTAAGTTACATTTTCTTATTAAAAGAATCTTCTACTTACGAATCAAACGCAAGTTTTGAGCAGTGAACCATAGCTCTGTTGTCTTTTCTCTGACCACAAATGCAGGCATGGTGTTATGTTTGCAAGGCGCGATGCAACGTGACATGTAAAAAGACTAAGTACTAAGTCATGATAGTCAGTAATTATGTCCCCACTGGATGCAACAAATTCCTAATTTGTAATGTGTTTTATTGTTTTGGTGTCATAGCACCAGGGCGCAGCATCACGTTATGATAAGGGGCGTAACATTTCTGCCAAACGCTTGAAGTATTCAGCCAATCACAGTCTACTTGATGGCCAATCAGAGCACACAGCGCTTTTTTAGAATGATGAGCTTTGTACAAATTAACCCATTTCAGAAGGTGGGGCTTAGAGGAGAAAAAATAACGTACAGTATGTAGAAAACAATGTGTTTTTTGAAACTTAAACCACATAAACACATTGCATTACACCAAATACACAAAATAATGTTATTTTTAGCAACATCATATGACCCCTTTAAAACGAATAAGAAGCCCGCATGGTGTTGACATCAAAATGAAACATTAGCATATTGCCCGCCCACTTGGTTCTGAATGGAAATGCAAATTCATTCTTTGCCACTCAGTTCCGCTTTTGGAACATTAAAATCTCACAAACACTGCTTTAAATGAAATCCACCAGAGGAAGGGCTTTGGAAAGATTAATCACTGAATGACTCGTTTGAGAGTCATTGAACAAATAAGGTAAAAATTAATGCATATTATAAGAAAATGAAAGTGTTTTTTGACCTTCCATGCATGTCAACCTGGGATTCCCAAAACCAAAATATGAATCTTTCCTAATCCAAAATAGGGGCACTTTAAAATGTGACTTTGATGGATGATCTGATGAATATAAAGTTCACAAGAATAGGATTTATTTTTAAATATAACACCATAAATGTCACTTTTGATTAATGTAGTACATCCTCAATGAATAAAAGTTAAATAGCTTCTCTATATAGGCTTGTGTCTGTCTGTCTCTTTGCTTCCTGTCTAAACCATTCCTGTCTCAGTAGGAATTATACTGTGTCAGCTGGTTCTTCAGTAGCTTGGATGTTGTTTATTGCCGTGTGTTTTTACAAGGTGGGGTGCTCCCTGGGTTCTGGGGATGTGTGTGCCACTAATAGAGCCCATGTTCCACATGTGTCCATTAAAGCAGAGCAGCAGACTCTCACTGCGGGCTCCTGAATTTACAGCCGTCACACACTGCACACTCACCTAAACCTACACCTAAGCAAACACCCAGAAATTACAGTACAGTATATTCCTATACTCCTATAGCTTTAAAAGCATAAAATAAACACCAATTCTTTAAATAATATACTTCCCTTTAGTTTTCTCAAACATCAGCATCTGAAGCAAAGTTAACAGATTGATTTTCCTCAGCAGTAAGAGCATTAACAGAATGTTACCTGGCTCCTTCACCAGAAACAGGATGGATTTGCCACTGTTGTCCTCATAGTACTGAAACCTTTGCACGCAGTCGTTCTCATCCTTATAGGTGCAATTCACGGCGTTCTTATCATGGAACACTGCAGGGTAACAGGGTTACAAGCTACAGTAAAAGATGGAATGTTCTAAATAAAGTGAAATAAAAATAAAATGATAATGGTACCCAAGTCATCCACCAGTCTGATTTCATCTCTGCAGATTCGAGTGCAGGTGTCATCATCAAAGAGTTTCCCTCTCTTAAAGTTCTTACATTCTACACAGTCCCTAGAGAGAGAGAGAGAGAGAGAGAGATCTTTTACTAAAATAAAGATTTGACATAAACCTTTACACTTGAATTGCCTATGTTTGAATACTTATTAGAATCCTAGTTTACTGCTTACTGAACACTATATACCCTAGTGAAAAATAAATATACTGAAATGTTTTTGAAATACATTTATTTCATATTAAATATACTACAAACACATTTACATATTTCTGTCCTTAATAAATGTATGTATTATAAAACATTTGTCTAAACCCCAGTGACGGGTGGGTTTAGGGGCGGGGTTAGGCTTAAATCATTCGTATAAATTCATAGCAATTGGCAACTCATAAAATGCATACGATTTAGCAAAGGTCGTACGAATTTGTAAGAATTAGCCACCTCGTAAAATATGTATGAATTGCCATGAGACTGGGTTGATTAAAACCCATTTCATGCTTAATATTAAGAAATTTTTATTGTGCACAAATAGTACTCCAAATGAAGTTGAATTTGAAGTTATATCAGTAAGTCTTTTGAGCGATATGTCAGTAAATATGTCAACTATACTTTTACTAGGCTAAAGTATACTACTTACTGTGTATACTTTGTAGTATAAACCGTATACTTCCAAATATATTTTTAAAAACTGCATGTAAAGGAATGCAGTCTTACATGACATCATATCGCATGCTAAATTCAACTATCCAGTTAGAAATACAAATGGTTATTTTGCACATGTAAGGTTTTTGGCAGTCAGACCAAATAGTGTGTCAAAAGGTACAAGTGAATCACAGTTAAAACACTCTGTTGAAACAATGAAAGGCCAAACTGAACATGCGCATTTTGGAAAATATACAAGATTATGTCAGTATTTTATGCATATGGAAAATGTGCAATAGAATCTGGCACTATGCAATTCTGATTATGTTATTTTTATCCTTAATATAGGAGTTACGCTTACTTCTTCAGTGTACAGGCGTCAGGGCAGGTGGGGCATTTGTCACAGGTAGAGCCATAGGCCCCGGGCTGAGTGCATTCACAGCTCCCACACACACACTGACCACGGCCACTGCACAACAGCCCCAAGCTGGACATGCAGGTGTCTGTACGGGTAGAACAGTTGCAGTTCTCCCCCTTCCAGTCTGGATCACACTGACAAAACCCACAGGAACAAGTGCCATGACCTGAAACGAGCCATGTAGGGAAAAATAACACAAAGACAGGAATGAGTGAGCAAACTCCACATGACTGTAGAACTTTTTTTTAACCCTTGAAAGAAATCTTTCTATAATTTATCTCATGATGTAAGGTCAGTTTGAACCTGGGCCCATAAAAATGCCTCATGTAAGAAGTTATACATTCCACACATGCCTAGAAAAAAAGACTCGTTTCCAAATATTATGCTGAGGCTTTCCATGTATCACAAACGAAATTCCCCACTGGCAATCACGCTCAACTGTTGTCAAACAGCTCCATCTTTCATTTTTAATTACAGAGATTTCTAAAAATGGACATCTGGTGCCTGTGAATGTGAGGAATGTGACAGAACTGATATGATAGTCATAATATATTTCACTTGATGTTCAATCGCGAAAAGCTGAGCTCCATTACATGCGTGATTTACAGTTCTAATTATAAACACATTTGCAGCAGTGTGTATGTTTGCTTAGTAGATTACAGGGCTTTGTTCCTTAGCAAAACAATGTTTGTGAGCGATTTGGGATTTTGGCTGAAAATACAACAATGATGAAGCTAAATCAAAAACAAAACCAACAAAATGCAACAATGGCTAACCAAATGTAAAAAATAACACTGTAATGCGTGTAATTAGTCTTCCCAAAGAAAACAAAACAAACTCTCTCACATCAGCCTAAACACCACTTTACTCCCTCGCTGGGCTAGTTTTGGGTCAGTGACATCATCAGTGTGTGACAACGCAGAAAGGTATTTTCTGGATTGCTTTGGACCTCTGGAAACATACTAAGGAAGTTCTTGTAGATCTACAAGATGTTTTTCCTAAAATGTTCAGTTTGTTACAGCAGAGGCTGGAATCTTTTGGAATCACGTATACTGAGATCTGGTTCTGTTTAAGTGAGAAACCAACCCCCTTCCAAAAGTACACAACTTCAAGAGGTGAACTGTAGTGTTTCGGGGCTTTTTTACATAAACTCTTTGGTCATTCCAACTTAAAGGCGCCCCAGTGGAACATCAGCACCTCGTCTGAAGAACAAACACACATGTCTTAAATAGGTCAACATATGGTTTAGCCTGCCAAGTCCCACAGAGCCTGTTTATTTATACGAGGAGCTCGTTCTTCAACTAACGCAGGAGACGTTTTAGTGTTGTTGTAGGTAATTCCTTCGAGGTGATGTGAGGCTGGGGAACAGGGAGTCTTACTTGTAAAGAAAGATTTTTGTACAAAATAATAGACTGTGAGACTTTTTTCTAAAATATCCTGCTTGTGTTGGGTTTGCCATCGCTGAGATGCAGGGGCACTAAGAAGTATTTGTACACTTAAGTCTCCTTAAAAATGATAAATGTCTTTGCATTATATTCCAAAACGTTGATCTAGGTGTCATTATATGTCTCTTTGCAAAAAGACTTTTGTAATATTTTATATTGTAAAACAGTATTTATATATATATATATATATATATATATATTGGTTGCACTGTATGGTTTTGATTCACTAAAATGATCAGACTCAAAAGAATCATTTGTTTAGGAATCAGACTACATTGCTTGCACTGTATAGTTCTGATTCTCTAAAAAGTTCAGTTCATAAGACTAATTTGTTTGGGAATTCAATTATAGTGGGTTATTGTTTGTTTTTGATTCACTTAAAAAAATCTGACTTGTAGGAGTCATTCATTCGGGAATCAGTGTTGTATGTCTTTGCTGTATTCTTTCACTAAAAATAACCAACTCTAAAGAATGTTCGGGAATCAGACTACACTGGTTGCACTCATATGAAAATGACTCGTATGAATAATTTGTTCCCATATGAGAACATCATTCAGTTCTTGTTTTTTTTATTTTTTTTATTCGGTTTCAGTTCCCAAATCTGGAAAAAATGATTACTTCCCCCACATTACAAATGCAAATACGTTTACACTAGGGATGCACCGATCCGACTTTTTCAGTCCCGATACCGATATCGATACCTGGCCTTTGTATATCTGTCGATACC
>JAUCMS010000019.1:7504545-7517569 GCA_032357445.1 Enteromius radiatus | reverse complement strand
AACGTATATTAAAAGTTGTTACGGATTTGCCAGGCAAAAGCATTTAAAGAATGGTGAATGAATACTTCATTACACTAACAAAGCATTTTTAAATGATCTTTTGTTGGTTTTAATTGCTTCTGTTGTCCTCATTTGTAAGTAGCTTTGAATAAAATCATCTTCTAAATGACTATGTAAATGTTATAGACAAAGATTAAGGTGCATATATATATATATATATGTGTGTGTGTGTGTGTGTGTGTGTGTGTGTAAACAAAACAAGATTTTAAAGGAACAAATCTGATGCCAAAGATAAATGACCAAATAACACTATGGGCCAGTTTCCCGAACAGGGTTTAAGACTAGTCATTGGGTCTAAACTGTCTAAACTGTCTAAACTGGAAAAGGCTTGCACTGAGATATCTTGTAAGATATGTTTCTAAAAATTCTTAAATGTCCTAAATCTAGTTCTGGCTTAATCTAATTCCTATCCGGGAAACCGGCCCTATATGTATGTATAAATGAAAACATAGCTGATTACAATATATTCTTTTCACTTTGGTCAAGCAACATATCTATCAAATGAACAAGTCCCCATAATTATTTAGCTGATGAATCCCCCAGGAATAACCAGTTTGCTAAACATTTATTTATAATGTCTAATGACCATCATTAAGCTTCATTTTAATTTGCAATATGGTCTAGTGTCATCTGACACCCCAAAATAACTCTTCTAACAGCTCTCTTCACATTTTGAGGGCATTCACAGATAAAGCTCATTGGGACTGCTTGGGGTATTTATTTTTAGAGGGTCTATCAGCATCCTTTGGATGTGGCAGTGGATTGACAGGACAAGTGTGGCCAGTAGGATGAAGGAAGGAGGTCCTGGATCTAGACTGAGCACCCCCACCTACCGGCCCAGCATTCCAATGAAGAGCGAGATAGAGGCGTTCTTGCTTCCTCCCGCCCCCTTTAGCTCTCCCCACGCTTCACATGCTCATGGCCCATGGGGTGTGTGTCTGCGTTCACCTCTCAGGACTGACAGAAGCTCTGCAGGCAGACTGGGCCACGGAGGAAGACCGAACATCCAGGGATGGGACGAGACTATTGAAAGAAACTAAGAAACCAAGAAACATTAACAAGAGACACAGAAACAACTAAATAAAAATGGTTGCAGAGGAGGTAGTGGTGACCCTGTCAGGAGGTGCACCGTGGGGTTTCCGATTACAAGGAGGAGCTGAGCACCAGAAACCCCTCCAAGTGGCAAAGGTAAGGGAACAGTTGTATGCTGAATCATGGGTCTCTTTATTTTAATGAATGTTCTGTAAAGCTATTAAAAACGCTAGAACTTAGACTTTTGTGTATGAGCAATATGAGTACATATATTACATAACACTCAACCAAACAATGACGTGACAGGATTTTATCTAATGAATGGCATCATAACATATAGGAGCTATGTGGATGCTACATTTATCTTAATTGCATTTTCAGGCTTTAAAACATAAATTTACAATTAATATTTCATATCAAGGGCCCCAAAAGTTCATATTTAAAAATGATACGACACATGCTACAATGGGCAGCTTGACCCACATTAGTATTTAACAAATGTCCAGTTTACATAAATAAATAAATAATAACAATAAAACATTTGTTCAAATTATACAACGTGATTTTACAAATCTATAATGTAAAAATTCAAAAATCTCAGTTGTAAAATCACACTGTCTAATTTGAACAACTATTTTAGATTGATCTACATTAATTTTATATGGAAATATTTAACATTTAATTTTATTTTTATGTAAATAATATATAAATTAAATTTGTCAGTATCTATTGCATTTAATGTGGGCCTGGTCTGATTTAATTCTGCAAGCAGGTTTGTTCAACACATGTCAGTGAAGAATGTAACACTTGATAAGCCATCAAGAGTATAGTGGAGGACGTTTCCTGTTAAAGTCTCATGTGACCTATCCTAGCATGTGTAAAGATGTGTTTGCCATACAGTATATCACTTTGGGCTTCTTTTAAAGTAAGTCATTTTTTTTGCTGCAGTTAAGATATAGCACATACTTATCTCTCATTTAATAAGGGCAAACATTAATAAGATAATACTGTCAAATCATATTTCGACTACAGGCCAGAGAGCACTTATTTTATCTGTTGATGAACGCTGTTCAAAAGCCATTTGGCTGTGTGCTGCAAGCATTCCTGGCCCATAGATAAACCTGCTAGGCTTCACAGTGCATCTCTTCCCTCTTATCTAATTGACAGCTTTTGTTTAGCTTCCTCTGGAATCCAGATATTTCAAAGAAGCTTTCTAACACAGTTCTGTATAAATGGTGATGTTATTTCAGGACTGAGTAGAATTACAGCCACAGCATCTACTTATAAGCACAGTATGCCCCATTTGTTAAGCGACAACTGTGTGCAATGCATTTTCCCTGATCTAAGGGCTATTTTGGATTGGCGAGCAATGCCAGAGACGGCCTGGTCTACTCTTTCCATGTTCTGAGAGAAAAGATATCCATCAGAGAGCGATGGCCCTGACTTTTTTTTTTATTCAGAGAAATATATTTTTTCATGGTCCAGCAGCAGGGAGTTTCCCCTCGTCTTTCATTTCAAGGTCACCTCTGCAGACTTTCATCTGTTTCCATTTGCAGTGTGCCTTTTTTTTTTTTTTTTCCATGACCATCTCTACTTTTAATTGAGCTATTTTGATGCACACGGATCTCTGATAGCTTCCTTTTAATCCTGGCATCTAGAACGACCTCAGCGACACTTGCTCAGCTAGCAAAATGCTCTGGCAATGTTTTGAAAATGCCTAAAGACGTACAGCATGTCCTCATAATACCTACTTATAGTGTAAAAGCATTCATACTTCCATTTATCTGATACGATACAGATCAACTTCATTTACTATATCAGTACTGAATTAGACAGCCCACTTCTCACAAACATGCAGTTATTAGCTAAATCCATTGAGACGGAGTGACAACTGACTCTTTACAATAGTTGACCACTTTATTTAGGCTATGTGGACAACACAGTGAATTAATGACATGCCCTGGTTTGGGTCTGCCAAGAAGCAACAGCTGCTCTGGCACCAGCTGCACATGTTGTTCCCCTTATTTGCATTCTCAGACCATTTGATCGGCAGTAAAAAAAAAAAAAAAAGGTGAATGAAACTGGCTTTCATCTATTTCCTTCCATCTACAAATTATGATCAGTGTTCATGGAAAAGCAAATGAACATCGCTTGTTGTTTTTAATGGTCTTCATAGCATTTATTTTTGTCTACAACTTGCACACACAATAAGCAATTTTTAAAATTAGATGTTACATAAGACAAAATAGTCTGAGCTGCTCTGAGCTACGCTAATCCCTTTAGGCCTTTGTAGGGGAATATACATCTATGCTTTGGGCTAGTGAAAACATTATTCCAGCTCTTTGAAACAGTTCATTTGTATGTGCCTTTGAAAGCAGGAGGCAAACACAGGAATGCAGCCAGACTTAAAGCTTGGTGAAGTGTTGGTGAAGTGAGTGTCGAAACGGCGCTCTCATGTTTGACAGATGACCTCAAAAAGGCTGTACTCTCAAGGACATGGTATTTGAAGATGGGCATAAAGCCATAGTGACTCTCTTTAAACATATACCTCTAATCTACTAGAACAAAACCCACAGGATGAGGCCTAACTATATTCTCAAGTGAAGCAATCACCTAATAAATGAATAATAATATAATAATAATAATAATATTGCTTAATAAATGAAACACATTTTTGTGTACGTGTGAGACTTCCAGTTCATTAACTAAAAGTGCAGTAAAAACCAATGTGTTTGTAATAACGATAATATATCAAGCAGCATTGCCGTTTTGTACAGTTAAAAATAACTAGAAGCGAGTGTGCTTCTTGCGCATTTAAAAAAGGTAAAAATAAGCCGGATATTTATTTATCTTCTCTCACTGCAACTCATGGACACAAAGTTTGTGCTGACGTTGTCTCCCCCTGCTGTTGAAGGTGAGAAAGCGCAGTAAGGCCTGCCGAGCTGGGCTCAGAGAGACTGATGAGCTGGTCTCAATCAATGATGTATCCTGTGGAACGCTGTCCCATGCTGAGGCTATGAATCTGATTGATAGCGGCAGAGGAACCCTCCATCTGCGAATTAAAAGGTCAGACTGAGACATCATTATCATGAGGAGCTGTTAGTCATGCTATAAAATTTATGCTCAAGGTAATCACTGTGCTTTCCATTCAGGGCCCCAGCTGCATATCAGTCAGTGGTGCTTCTGGGTCGGGCCCCCTCCCCGCGTATTGATAAGGAGTACCAAGCAGCCTTGAGAGCCTTGTCGCCTCCACTTACCTCTAAACGGTCCAGTGTCAACAGAGCATCGCTCATGTCCCCCACCGGCGGCCTCGAGTGGCTTAGGTCCCCTCCAGACAGTGAGGCTTACTACGGTGAGACAGACAGTGACGCAGATGTGGCAGCACAAGAGAGGCAGCGTAGACAGAAACGACGAAGCCCCAGTACCTCTCCTGCCAAGAGCCCTGGCCAAGCCTCACCCCAAGAGGAGGAGACTTCAGAAATGAGCGGCTATGAGAGCACCCTGGATGTCTGCATGTACCCTCAAACACAGAGCTGGCCTGTATCTGATCTAGAGGGAATGGGGACTCAGCAACAGTGTGTTATGCCCGGGGTGACCCGCAGAGAGGTGGTCTACCAGCCCCCGCAGGCTGAATGGTCACACCAGGCTGAAAATTCCTCTGAGAATTCTGACCAAAGTCCAACAGGAGCTGCTGAAGTAGACAGTGGCTTCCAGGAGCCCCCCACTGTCCCACCTCCACTTGTTTCTCCAGAGCGGGCAAAAGAGGCTCTCATGCTTGCGTCTCACAGACAGATGGTACCTATGGTGGGCCCTGTGGACAACCCAATTGATGAAGAACTCACAGTAACCTACATGGACAAGGCCAAACAAGCTAGTGAGTACCAATCATCTTTTTAAGATAGCATATATGTACACTAGTGTTCAAATTTTGAGGTTTGTTTTTGGAAGTCTCTTATGATCACTAAGGCAGCTTTTATTTGAGGAAAGTGTATTCGTAATACATTGTAGCACAAATATTGTAAAAAAAAAAAAAACAAATAAAAAAAATGAAAACAATATATATATGCGCCTGGGCAACACATACAAAATAAATGTTTTTGTGTGCATAATATACGCACACATGCATGTATATATTTAAGAAAAAAGTTATATATTAAAGATATTTGTATGGAATATAATATATATGAATATAATATTATACATGTACATATTTTCTAAATATTTTGCACAAAGAAACTAATGAATGCAGTCCAGATCAAAAAAATAATTTATTAATCTTTTATTTAACATTTTTAAATTGTTGCTTTAACTTTAACTTTTAATTTAAATAGAGTATTAAGCACACATAATCTTAAGTTCACATAAATAAAGATGAGCTCAGAATTTCTGAACCTGTATCTCTTTCTGTCATTACCTCATACATTATTTCTGGACTGTGTTAAATTTAACCTTTGGAAATCCACTTGATAGAAGTGAATCTCTTGTGTCAGGAAGGAGTGTGGTTCAGTGATATTTGATCAAATTAAGGCAGAAGTCTGTCTGTTAAATTCTGCATACAGTGTGTTGACCCTTAAAATAGATTTTCTTGAGTAAGGGCAACATATTTTTTTATTAATAAGTCTTGCCACAAAGTCAGTGCAAAGCAAGTGCATTTGAAGTTGAAATAATCACTACATTTGCCATAGTTTGCAGACTGGGCAAACTCAGATTGAAAATAATAAAATTATGGTACAAATTACTGAGCTGTGTTCACTGGATAAACAAAAAAACAAAGTGAGTGTATTGATTAATAAACAAATGACTCATATGCAGTGGCTCTTTTAATGAATCATTCAAAATGAATCAAACACTGGAGTTCAGTTTAAATCCGTCTAACAAATAAATCACTGAATGAACTAACTGGTATATTAATCTTGAAAAGTAGTCAATTTTATATTTTTAAGACTGTTGTGTTGAATCATTATCTAGTTGTTTGACATATTGTAGTCAAAGTTGGTTAGCACAGAACCTAAGAACAGGATATGGCTCAGTGGGAAATAATCATACGCATGTGGTGTGAAATTTGTAATTGAGCTCATGCAAATGTTGGTGATGGGGGTTCCTCATGTCCCCCTGCTCAGGGTTTAACAAGGCAGGGGAAGGGGGCTGGACTCAAGTAAGCAAGACACTAAATTTGTCCCTTGACTTACAACTATAACACAGGCCTCTGTTGCATGCTGGGAAAGGCATGTCCAGTTGCTGTCCAGTGTCAGTGATATTTCATTCTCTCCATTTAAACTGTTGAGTCTGTGCCAATAATGTGATTTTAAGAGCCAGTAATGATCAACAATACTATTAAAAAATGCCTTTCTGGCATAAATCAGTAGTTCTCAACCTTTTTGATTCAGTGGCCACTCTTTGTAAATATTCAAAGATCCTTCATTCCAGAATGATATGTACCTCTGGTACTTCTGTTGTAGGTGGTTCTGCATCTGGATTTATATCTTTACATTATATTTTAGTTATATCTATTTCCATTGAAGCAAAATTGCCGAATTATACTGAGTACCATATGGCTTGAGCCACTATTCAGTGATCTGAAAGCTTATCCTTCTCAAAGGTTAAAAATCTGACCTTTAATTTGAGATACTCAGGTGTCAATGTGATGTAGTTAATGAAGTGATGAGGATTAGGAGTCTGTTTTTCACATTTCTTCTTATAGCAAGATAAACACATATTGGAAACTTTATTGGAGTCAAACAATATATCTTGTGTCTGTAGCTGATGGGGTGCTAATTCCCTTCTCGACGCCTTTGGAAAGGCCTGCTCCTCAACTAATGGCACCCTGCCGACAATCAGTCTAAAGGTCACTTTTCTTTCCCAGACTGACGGGACATTTTGAGGATTGTGTAAATAAACAAGTTTTGGTGTTTATTTCTGTTTCTCCATTGGGAATTCTGATAATCTAGAACTCCTGTTTGTGAATTTTCTCATCTGAGGCTAGAGACATTATTGAAGTGAGGATAAGAGACAGCTGCTCTTCTCTGTCACCGTTAGTGGTGAAATTAGAGAATAAGCCAGGGCATTCAGACAGCCTTGGTAAGACGAGAAGACAAAGTGTGCACACCTGTTATTGTGACAGCACAGTGGGAGGTCCAAAGAGCACTGTACAAAATATTGTGAATGTGCAAATCAGCAGATGATATTATATATCTGTCTCTCAGAATATTGCGGAGGATTTGCTGGCTCATAATTGGCAAAATGGGGTATTTTAAGTAAAAAAGCAAGAGGTATAATTGACTGTGTAATCCTGTTCAATTATGATAAAGAGGTTGACAAATGCTGCCTAGATGTTGCTTTCAGAGTTTCAAAGAGTCTGATTGGCAGTTCTTGGTTTGGAATCAAAGTCATTGTGGTGTGGTTGGAGATGTCAGCATGACCCCATATGACGCTCAGCTTTAACCAGCCTATCCAGGAAGAGGCTGAGGTGTGCTCAAACAGGTGGGAAATGTCCGTTAGCTCTGTTCACTGACCAAAATAGCTTGAATGACATAATGGGGTTTCTTTGGGCCTGTGACAGGGTCTTGTGGTTAGACAAAAGGTCTTTAAAAGGCCTGACCTCAGGCTACGGACTGGTTGATTTCGTATCAATGTGGGCAGAGCACCCAAGTATTGTTGGCTGCACTCCACTGATGTGTTTGTGTGTGTCCTGCCAGTAAGGCTGGCTTGGGAACACTGTTTTTATACTGAACAACATGAGGAGCTTCACATCGCCTGGAGAGATTGAACATGAAGGACACATCTATGCAGGTAGAGTCCTGATGTTTTCTGTTTAAATGATCCAAAATTGCAGTTA
Source organism: Enteromius radiatus (assembly GCA_032357445.1). Taxonomy (NCBI): domain Eukaryota; kingdom Metazoa; phylum Chordata; class Actinopteri; order Cypriniformes; family Cyprinidae; genus Enteromius; species Enteromius radiatus. The sequence goes on along the minus strand of JAUCMS010000019.1, from coordinate 7,509,642 downwards.
AAATGAGAAAGGTGAGACAAGGTGATGGTATTATTTACAAGATCTTGGATTTCCAAAGATCAATTTTTTATGTGTGATTTTTTTTTTTTTTTTTGGTGTAAGTTTGTTTATTTGTATTTTTGATTTACTGAAAACCGAACTAAACATTTCTGCATGTTTAATGCTAGCAGGTATGTAAGGGTTATTTGTCATGTCTAGATAGATAACTAAAATAGTCTGGATAGAAAATGATAATCAAAAGCACATTCATATCATCATTTGGATCTTTAATTTAGGAGAATATTTAGAATTTTATGCTTCATAATTTCATCCAATATTGAAGATGTTTGAGGCCCTCCAGATTAGAAAGAGAATATCTTAGCAAAAATGTCTTGTCGTGAGGTTAAATTTTTATTTCTGGTTTGTTTTTATATAAATATCAGATTCCGTTACCCTGTCTTTTCATATAGATCCTGGATCCCCAGGGGTTACTTGCTCAAGCTGTTAGAATGTGATGTGCTATTTGTAGAGAAGGATGAGCTCAGTAATTTACCATGAACATTTTGCTGCCAGACATTTCAGCATCTAACCCACTGCATTGTAGTGTCTTAAGATCAGAGCTATTCTGACTCAACTAGAAAATGTGTTCCAACCATTACAATGCCAGCTTGATTTATTAACGTTGTGACTTTGTTTGAGGACTTCATATGTGACTTTATGTTTGATGTTGCCCATTCATCACCAAAGGCTTTGCGATATAAAAGTCATAGGTGTCACTTTTGAGGCCTGCTAACAGGCCTGTCCATTCCTTAATGCGGAATGGAAAACAATTGGCATCCAGTAAGAAGCAGTATAATTAACTTTGAATATATAATAAATGTGCATCATCATTATGTTTAAGTGATTTAAGTCATGATATGACAACCAATATTATTAATTAAAGGCCTTGATAGTGTTTCTCGCTGATTAATATAAACATTATCTTTCTCTCCATAGAACTACACAGAGGTGAGAGTGTACAAGATAAGCAGGTGAAGGAGGCCCGATCCAAATGCAGAACCATTGCTTCACTTTTGACAGATGCTCCTAACCCTCATTCTAAAGGTGTGCTTATGTTCAAGAAGCGACGGCAGCGTGCCAAGAAGTATACTCTCACCTGCTTTGGAAGTGTAGACGGAGAAAGCTATAGTAACACAGAGGGAGAAACCGAGGACGAAAGCCTGTTTCCTGGGAGCGAATCTGAGCTTGAGGAGGACGGTTTTTCTGCTGCTCCAGACCCTACCTGGGATAGTGGTTACCTGGACATTCTAGACAAGAGAACTTCAGCGTGTGTTGTGCCTGACAGAGATGCAGAGATTAGCCCAGGCCTAAATGCCACTTCAGGAAAAGGAGCCCAGCTTTTTGAACAACAAAGGAAAAGAGCAGAAGAGCATATGTCAAACCTGGTTACGCCCACAGCTTTTTCCATGCCACAGCATCAGGGGTACTCAACCCTGACATATACCCCAGTTACTCCAGTTACACCTGTAACATCTCGTAGTACCAGTATGGTAAACGGGGAGCCTTTGGTAGTGAGCAGGACAAGCGTTGTGTTGACCTCGCCAGGCCAGACGCCTATGCCATCCATGGCAGGAGCATTACCAGAGCAAGCAGACTCATTGGCTGCCAGCTCAGTGCACAATAGAACTGCCAGGCCATTTGCCCCTGGCTGTGTGAGCCACCGAGCATCAACTGCTCCAGTAGTCTTCAGGCCCAGTCCTGCCAAAAAGCCTGAGGCTCAGGCTCAGGCTGTGTCTGTGGCAAATATCCCAGCTTCCTTTTCTCCTGCTGGCTCGGAGGGGAAGAAAGCTATTTCAACAACATCACTGTATATCCCTGCTAGACCAAACACCTACAATGGTCCTTCCTCCTTGCTCTCTCCATCCTCAATCACTTCAGGTCCATTTTCTCCTCCCCCTTCAAATGCTCCACTCTTCTCTCCAACTTATTCCAGCACCTCAGCCCCCTTTTCTCCAACATCTTCTCATGTAACATCTTTAAGTTCCCCTTCTGGTATGGGTCAACCTTATGCTTCTCCCCAAACACAGGCAATGCCACTCAGTGCTCCATATCATCATGCAGTTTCTGCTCAATATCAGCCACCACCCCCAGTTCATATGCCGACACAGCCTTTCTCTCCACCGCTCACAAATGCCCCAGGTTTTCCCAGTGCACCTGCCCATGCCTTTGCTCCTGCAACACCAAATGTGCAATCCTCCCCAGCACACAAAGTCTCCTTCAACCCATACATATCTGTGGCATCCACTACTCCAGAAACACCAAATGCACCAGTTGCCCAGCAGTATTCTCACTCTAACTCCACTGATGGGATGTCTTCTCGAGAGCAGCGGGTCTCAGTCCCTGCCGGGCGCACTGGCATCCTGCAGGATGCATGTCGTCGTGGATCCAAGAAACCAATGTTCACTGCTAAAGAGGAGAAGATGGCTCCATCTTACAACCCTGAGCTACTGTCTCTAGTCCAGAACTTGGATGACAGGTCCCGTACAGGTGCAGAGGCTGGGTTTGAGTCTGGCCCTGAAGAAGACTTTCTCAACCTGGGTGCAGAGGCTTGCAACTTCATGCAAGCACAGAGATACAAGATGCCACCACCAGTGGCTCCTAAACCACCTCATCAAGCTCCTGAGATGCCCCAGATGCAAGGTAAAGGTGCAGAGTTGTTTGCACGCAGACAGAGTCGCATGGACCGCTACGTGGTGGATAAACAGCCCAAATCTCCAGCACAGCTTCGTGATCCTTCTCCTACACCCTCCCTCCCAGCTCACTGGAAATACTCTCCAAACATCCGAGCCCCACCACCCATTAATTATAATCCACTGCTGTCACCTTCCTGCCCACCAGTGGCCCAGCGTGGCACCAAAGCTAATGATGCAGCTAAAGTCGGGGTTAAAACAGTGCCTGGCCAACACAAAAAAGGTATAAAGGCACTTGACTTTGTGAGCAGGCAGCCATACCAGCTTAACTCGTCTTTGTTCAGTTATGGAGGTGGAGTCCCTCAAAACACTCAAAATCAGCAGCAGCAGAATGGCTTTGCCATGACAGGTAATTCTATTAACGCACCGAAGCAGGTCCCTGTTAAAGCAAGTCGCGTTTATGAAATCAAACGGTTCTCCACACCTACTCCCATGTCTGCACCTACATCTCTGACACCTACTGTAATTGCCCCTCGCTCTGCCACAACTCTTGGTGAGCCAATGTGGCGCAATGATGTCACTTCCCCACCTCCTGTTGCTCCGAGACCTGCAGCACCATTCTCACCACCACCTCCTGCCCCGACTGCAGCCCTACCAGCTCTCCCCAAAATATCCACTGCCCCTGTGCCTAATTCAGTGCACATCTCACAACCCACTCCTGGACAGGACTACACCCCATTCCAAGCAGGCAAGCAGTTTAAGAGCGCCCCTGAGCTGAGTCCCCTGTCTCCTGGTGTGCGATCCTTAGGGTCTGGGAGCAGCCAGAACCTACGGGTACCCAGACCCCGCTTCAGTACATCCAACATGGGTCTGCAACCAAACGTGTGGAGGCCTGGCTCCATACATTACTGAGAATCCACTGTGACAGTAATTACCACCATGGGCAAGAGCACAAGAATGTTTGAGCTCTAAATGAACCGTTAATATGACAAAAAAAGCATCAATTTTTTTTTGCATGTTCATAATTTTCAGTCACTCCACACAAGTACATAATTCTTTTAAAAACAGAGTATACAGCAACATCCCAAATGCCTACATCTGTATATGTATTATTCAGTATTATCAGAATGTTGAGATATTTATGTAGTATCCACAAAGCTTTGAATCATGTTTCAACTTCAGTTCTTATCCAATTTATTTAATACCAAATGAACATGTTTAACCCACAGAGAGAACTGCAAAGTCACTATTTGTGAAAGCAACTAAATCAAATAATTATTAATGTCTAATATGATAATCGATTGTGTTTCTGTGTTTTCACTTGGGGCCATAAGGATGAAGTGATAAAGGGTAAGTAAATATATATATATATATTATAGAATCCAGCTGTGACAGAAGATAATGGAGCACATAATCATTGAGGACTTGTGTAAAAGTGGTATAGAAGGTTCTAAGACATGTATTTGCCTGAGTTTTATCAAAGTCTTAGTGACAGAGAGATGAAAGAAGTGTACAGAGTATGTGACAGTGCCTTGAAATGAAAAAAAAAGAAAAATCCTCAAGTGGAGAGATGGTACTGTACAAACCACCCATGCTCTATATATTGCTTGAATTGTTATCTATTCTGGCCTCTGCTATGCCCTTTGCGTCTGATGTTATCCATACTTTATCATTCTAAACATCTCTTGAGGTTGGACTGCAGGCCTGTGTTTGTCTAGACTCTAGAGCATTGCACAAAAGCCTTTGCTTCTTGTTTGACGAGGATCAGTATGGATGCTTGATGCATGTGCTCATTTTATCCTCGTAATGCTGCGTATGCCAAGGTTTTGACTGAGCATTTAGAAAGACATGCAAACTCCACTGTGGGAATTGTGCTGGGGCTTTTCATATGACAGCTTAAAAAATACACTAGATGACAATTTCTGAAAGCGCTGCTTTATCTTTATGACATATTATGCGAATGTGACATCTGACCACTTTTCCTAGTGCTTGCTCTCATTGTGAATGATGCTTTTGCCAAACAGGTATGACATTCATTTCAATCACTTGTGTGAGCTGTTCAACTGCATTTGTGAAATTGCACATGCCTGGTTGAACTTTTCTTGCATTGCTTTTTATGAGAAAATACCCAATGGCCTTGGTGGGATGAAACAACATGAAATGTTGGGTACCATTTCTCTACTAAGGATAAGAAGGTTGATCGAATGTAAAGCTATAATGTACCTTGTTGTCAAGTAGAAGGCGGGAGGTATGGATTTGGGTGGTGGGAGGTATGAAGCAAGATATAAAACTGACATAAAATTTAAAAGCAAGAATAGAGAGAAAAGTGCCTTTTTCATTTTTTTTTAATTTGGTGTGTGTGTGGGGGGGGGGGGGGGGGCAATTAGATATAAAAAAAAAAAAAAATTTTAATAATTTTGTACAAATA
>JAUCMS010000019.1:7478837-7498842 GCA_032357445.1 Enteromius radiatus | reverse complement strand
GATCGACTGTCCTGCAAAGTTCAGCTCCAACTCTAATCACACACACATGCCTTTCATTTTCAATCGATCCTAAAAAACGTAATTAGTTGCTTCAGGTGTGTTTGATTAGAGTTGGAGCTAAACTTGGCAGGACAGTCGATCGCCAGGAGCAGGGTTGGGCACCCCTGTTCTAACACATACAAGTTTGTGTTTTTAACTATTCAAGGCCTATAAAGCTGCAAAAATAACTGCTCAATACTTCAATGATCTAGTCTATGAGCACTGACGTCACGCCTCAAAAATGAGTTTTCTTTTACTGCTGATTGCATTTTAGTGGCTTAAAGTCACTCATTTTTAAACCATATTGCTTAAAAACTTATGCGAATGACAAATATTTTTACCAGTTGACAAATTTCTGCCGGTTAATTGTGTCTACAGATATATGACCCACCCCTAATTTTTTTTTTTTATTTACGTTTATTTTTCTTTGATTTTTAGGTGGAGGTTTTTTTTAATGGCGGTGCAAAAGTACACAAAGTAACTAACAATAATGTGTCTAAAATGTATGCTACTCAGTATTTAGTTTTTTATAATTTAACTATTTATTTGAAAACAGCATTGCTCTCAGTTTGCTTATAACTTATAAATAAATCAAAATCTCTCAATATGCATACTGCTTTGTTCTTTATTTTTCACAATTCCCAAAGCTCACACACACAAACACACACACATACATACTGCTGAAGCTGGGCCAAGGATCTGATTAACAAGGTAATGCAAGCAGTGCTCAGCACAGCATCCTTCTCTTTGGTGTCGGATGTGGCTTGACTCCAGGTTTAACGGCTGATATTAAAGTTTAGAAGGAATATAATTAAACTGAAAGAGTACTGGGCATCTCCTATATAATAGATAAGAACACTTTTTAGACACTTTATAATGTTTAGTGCCATCAATATCTATGTTAATTCTGATTGAATTCTCCTCTTTCCTTTCCAACAACACTGATCTTGAGCAGACCAGCAAGATGAGGATGCTGAAGCTGCTGAACTGGACTTGGGGACCAAAATTAAAGCCCCTAAAGATGTGATGTTGGAGGAGCTGTCCCTCATGAAGAACAAGGGCTCTAAAATGTTCAAGATGAGACAGCAGAGGGTGGAGAAATTCATCGTCAGTGATGAGAACCTGGTCAGCAAAAGAGGCATGACAAAAGCAAAAGCTTTGATAGGAAATAGATCAGGATCCGACACACAGATAAAGTATTGTCCATAAATCTGAAATGATTTGTAGTGGGATAATGAACACCTTTATGCTTATTGCATGGGTCATCATTGTTGAATTATTGAGAAGAAAGAATTCACATTTTCTCTAAATACCCTGCTATCATCATATAATACAAGCAATGTATACAGTATAACAGAATTATCTTCGGTAACACTTTATAATAACTACACACTATTAGTTAAGCATTAGTAAATAGTCAGTCATGTGTTAATAAAGCATTTATTAAGACACTGAGCAACTATTATCACATGTCTAAATAATATGATTTATTAATGTACATTTAAAAATGTATTAGTCATTTACTTAGTTTAAAAATGATGAATTGATCATTAATACAGTATGAACATACAATTATTAAACAGTATATATATGCTCAAGAACAAAGCATTTATAGATGCACTTGTAAACCGCTTACTAATGTGTAATAATGTTGGAACAATGGTTTATAAAGGATGAATTGAGCATTTACAAACATTTAACTAATGGTTCATAGTGTGCAGTTATTATAAAGTGTTACCTTATCTTCTTTTTGTTTCTCATGCCTTTATAGCTAAACCTTCAGAATCTGGCTCCTTCTTTGGGATGTGAAATGACTGCTCCACCAGAACCCGCTCCCAAACTAGAGCCACCTCAAGGTAAACATCACCTTATGACAAGTTTATGCAAATCTAACATTTATGACAGCATGGAAAGATGTTTTTCTGTTCTTATATAGTAGATGAAGTTAATGCTGAGGCAGAGAAGGAAAAGAGACGAAGTGAGTATGTTAAAACATATGTATCCCCATGGGAACGTGCTATGAAAGATGATGTGGAACTTAAGGAAACCATGAAGTTGAAAATGCCAGGGCCTCATGTTCAAAAGGAACTTCCCAAGTACAAGAGTTTCAACAGGTAGGCCTACTAATATAATGTTTTGTTTTTGTTTTTTATAAACAAAATCCCATCTTATGAGTCAAAAATATACTCAGAAGCAACTCACTTGGTCTTTACCTGATCATCTTCTTGTTCTTTATGTCCAAAAGAATGGCTCTACCCTTTGGAGGATTTGATAAGGCCTCTCGTCTTGTCACCTTTGAGCCCCCAGAGATCAAGATGAGCGATGAGGAGCCGCAGCCAGTGTCTGTGTTGCAGTATAATATTTGCAGTCGGCCTTCTTTCAACCGAACTCCGATCGGCTGGACGTGCAATGAGGAGCGCAGCCACATCCACATGGAGCTGGAAAACATCCCCTTTGATGGAGAGACTGACGACCTCTAAGAAGCCTGCCCATCATATGTGAACAACACAGACGTGTATAAAAATACATTAAAAACAACATACATATTCTAACACGAAGGCCAAGTACACATGCGTAAGCACAAACACAGACCAGCGAACAGGGACCTTGTGCACTCACCTCCAAAAACTATGAAGCCATCTTTGCCTTTTCTCTCATTGTTTGGTGTGATGTTTTTTTTAAATGTATGTGGCATGTTGTGATTAGCTGATGCATACATTATCAGACACATTATGCATAATTGACTGCACTGGTATTTATGATACACACAAACTAAATAATAGGCAAAAATGATCAAGCACTAAAATAAACATCTATCCCTTAACAGAATATGGTCTGGTGGTTTCTTATATAAGGAAGCAATCTGTCTGTGTACTATAGCCTACTGTATTAATAACATTTTTTCATCTTGAATGAGTAATAGCTTAATTTAGGCTAAATGTGCAACAATTGCTTGGAATGGCAACAATAGACTAATTGCATTTAATAATAAAACAGAAGATATATCGTTTATTGTCTGTTTAACTTGTCCAGAGGTGGACATGTAGGCTATCTTTTTTTCCTCAACGTTAGCACGTGCTTCGATTGATACTTTGCTGAAAATATACAAAATGTAGCCTACTTCGTTTTTAAGGTTTTATGACTTACATCTACTCATTTCAATGGATGTTAGACTGTGAACACGCTAAGATGCTTTATTCAGAATTCAAGCCTATCTACACAAAACCAGAACCGGTTACGTAATGTCATTCTGACGTACAGTACCAACTAGTTCCAGCAGATGGTAGCAAATCGGTCCTCAACCTGGGGGGAAACCCGTTATCGCGAGAACAGCATGTGTAGAGTAACTTATTATCGCGAGATCTTCATGGATTGGCTGCGGCGCTGGATGGCGCTGGTGGAAATTTGGGAATGCGCGGTTGATTTCTCCCGGGTTGAGTTGAGCTCGGACAGGACGCGAGACTGACTGCATCTGCGTGCGAACAGTAAGGTGAGTAAGCACTCTTTAAACTTAATTAACGGTGCTCTCCAAGAGGGAAATTGGATATATGTGCAAATCCGAAGATGTAAACATCTATTCTGTATAATTGTAACTTGATGAATTCCAGCAAGCGTGCATTCCAGATGTGTAATGTGATGGGGAAAATGCTTAACATCAGCGCGTGCGGATGCGTCTCACTGTTTAAGTCAAGGATGCTCCGAACTGGGACCATGCAGAACATTATGTCCCTTTTTTTCAGGTATAATTTATAAATAATGTTGCACTTGGCGTGGTCATACTCGGCATCTTCAATCTGCAGAATAATTATTTATTACTCGCGTTGCTCATTACTTCATGTAACAGTTCTGCACCTTATAACAAATGTTGAGTAATTAATGGATGACGTTAAAGTTCAAATTTGAGCTTTTTATCGCTATTTTAAGCTTTTCAGACTTGGTCACATGCATCATATGTGTTGATCGGTCTCAAATAATATTCTGCAGTTTTCATCGACTGACTGAAGTGACAGCACATGGTCGATATTGATTTAGTTTTGTGGTTGCATTTAAGTGATTAAAATGACAGTTAATCTGAAATGGAAAATTCTGTCATTGGTGATACATGAATCCTCATGTTGCTTCCAACTCCTCTGACTTTCTTTCTTCTGTGCGACACAAAGGGAGACATTTGGCAGAATGACAGTCTGTATGGAAAAAGATTTAGTGAGAGTGAATGGTGACATCTTCTATTGTTTCCACAGAAGAATGAAAGCCAAGCAGGTTTGGAACAACACAAGTAGGCTAAATAATGAAATAGAAGTGAACTATCCCTTTAAATGTATTTTATCCCTGCATAAGTGCAGGGGACCTATTAGACAGCATTTTTAGGCATCATATGCATATGCAGTATTCAAGAGCACCAATTTAGCTAACTCAGAACACACCTATGAAGTCCGAAAACGCTGCACATGTCTGTGAGTTCAGTGTCGTCTAGGAAGTTTTATTACAAATGCTACGCAAGAAGAAATTCTCCAGGTTTTCAGTTAGTTGCAACATTAGTTTTGATTTGTAAATCTTGTGAGATTATGAAATTCCAGTGAATGTTATTTTGTAAATGATCATGTCATGAATTTAATACTCTAAATCCCTTCTCATCATAACATGCCTATTATCAGAGCACTTTTTGGGTTCAGCGCAGGGTCGATCTACTGTGATTGAGACAAAATGTTTTAAAAGTTGATTGTTGCTTTTGTGTTTATACATGTAACACACAGGTTGGTTTTGTAATGGTGCGTGCATCATACAGTATGACTATACAGATTTGACTAATTACATATACTTTTTTAAAATGGTTGAACTCCACTAATGCTGAATGATAATCAGTTGAAATCCAGTTGCTTTAGTTTCTATTTGATGGCAGCTACCCACTTTAACGTGTATAATTTTGTCAATGACGGCCGTTGCTGAGAAGAGCTGCTCTGGTCCATTAGGGGGCCCCTGTGCTTTTATGCACTACATGAGTGGCCCTCATGGGGGTCATCAGTCAACAGGCGCTCTGCACTCCACAGAGAGAAGTGCGTGTGCGGCGTGCTGGTAAAAGCATGGGAAAATGAAATGAGGGGCTCTCTGTGGTGGTGTAACCTTTCTGACTGATTTCATCATGCGGCTCAGGGTGTTCTTACACAACGTGATTGTAAAGCTGTTTTAAACCTCCTCTCCGAGAACGTCACTCTGAGCTTTTACAGCTGGGGGCGGGGGTTTGGAAAAGATTGGATTTTTATCAGCTTGTGCGATTATATTTTTCTCTGGGGCTGAGTGGAAATGTTGGGTGGTGTTTGGTTTGGTTGTTAATGGGAAGAAGTGAGCCGGTTGGCTTTTAGATTGCATTAATGATTGTAAATGATTGTATGCAACTACTCCTGTACGAAAGAGCAGAACAGTGCAGCACATTTATCAAACACATGATCTAATAGTACTTCAGCAAATCATTAATTGAGTCAAAAATTCTCGTACAAAATTTTCACACTGTAAAAAATAAATACAACCTCATGTTGGGTTAATTACATTTACACACTGCCTCTGAAACTTTTGCCTGTCATAAAAAAATTCAGACCAGGTTCGATATTCTGCTTTTTCGCATGCGTACCAAACATTTAGAAAGGGCGAATACGGGAAAAATGACAAAAAATGTTTGTATAAAAATGTATGTATCGTATTTGTTACTGCTTGTTACTGATGCAAAAAGACAGACAAACATTTTTTATGACGGAAAAAGGTTTCTGTGTAAACATGCTTGACACAACGTGAGGTCGTATTTATTTTTTAACGTGTGAAAAATTCAAGTGAAAATTGACTGTGCAAAAAACCCCCCCCAAAACATTTATTTAATATATTTAATAATAAAACAAATAATATTATAATTATGTATTATATATTATGTAAATGATAATAAAGTAACAGTTGTGCAATGCTACTTGTGAATGCACCTTTGATTTTTGTTGCTTTTTGTTTGTAGATTTGACACATTGATTAACAAGACAAATTAAAAATGGAACTTAATTTCAAGAGAGTTATCAACTCCTGACATAATAGTTGGATGTTTTGAGGCTAGATGAGGCTGCAGTGGAGGTAATTAATTTCAGGAGATGCGTCATCTGAATTGCTCCAGGCAGTTGTAACAAAACTCAATTTACATGCATGCCATTCACATACCCTTTTTTCATGTGGCATATACTCCATGTCAAAGCGAGAAAAACAGCACTAAATCTAGACAGAGCTGGAGATGAGATACAGTAATGAAAGTGATACAGTGACACAGCGTCTTCAGTGCTCTATCTTTCTGTTTTATTTTTCCTCTGCTTGTCCTTGACACCTTGCATTCTGTCTACCCTTGTCTGCTAATGACACATTGTTGCATGAAATGTTGGGGTGTCAATGCAGTTAAATACAAAGTAGCACTGGAATGATTTTTCATGGGTCAGAATGGTCTTTGTTGTAGCCGATGACACAGCCGAGGTGACTGATTACATATTTTAAGTTAAGTAGTTATTGCCAAATTTATTTATTTTTCCATACAATATATGTATATATTTCTTTGGATTGTTTAAGCCTCTGGAGTCTTTGACTGAATTTTAAACTTCAAAGTAATATGGGAAGACAGCAAGGGAACTTTATTTTAGGTTAAAATAGTCCATGTGACATCACTGGATCACCTTTTGTAAGGAAAGAAAATAAATGTAATGTCAATAATTTCTTTTTCGGGTCAGTCCACCATCATTCATGAGTGTACCACGATGCATGAGCAATTAATGATAGAATATGTATTTTTGAATGAACTATCCCTTCAGTTTATGAATTACCATTTATTCTGAGTGCTTGGATGTGAAGATTTCCACAGACTAAGCAGCATAATTTAACATTACTATGTATATACTGTATACAATGATATACTTTCATTGTGCAAATTTTCAGTCATTAATGGTCATATTTGATCATATTCTCATTTTGTCCAGGGAAGAGTTTTAACACAATGTCAAGAGGGACTGTTTCAGAAACAATGGGAGCCACCTCTTCACCAGACATATAATTGGACCAGAGTTGTGAGAGAGCTAAATTGCTTTGGTTATATTCATGAAGTAATAATAGTGTTCTCGTAGTTTGTCTTGACATACTTGCTTTGCAGAGAAGTTTGAGAGGGTTGAAGACAGCGTGGAGAATGAACTTGGGTCTTCCCCATTGTCGGCTATGTCTATTTGAAGCTCCACATAACCCACTTACTGAGAAACCACATTCTGCCTCCTATATTAAGTTTTGAAGGAGAGAGCGAGAGAGAATGTGAGAGAAAGTCAGAGTGAGAGTGGGAGAAAGGGACACGATCAGTCTTCTCACACAGGGCTGTGTTGTGTAAGATGTGTCCTCATAGCGCTCATCATCTCTCTCCTGTTGTGCCTGGGGTGGATCATGTTTTTACCACAGCTTTCTACAGTAGCTTGGGCTTTTGGTTTGTGGTTCACTATAGGACATCAGAGATGGTGTGACTCCACTGTATGTGTTTTGGATGCTGATCATAAGCTCCAGGAGCTTTAGCCATTTTTATCTAATGAATGTCTGTTCACTTAGCTGATTGCTGTTCATCTCCACAGTTTGTCAGATCCAAAATTGGACTGCTTTGTTAGTGGATTTAATTTATTTATTTTAAGTAAATACAATTTTAAGTTAATGTTTGAATCTGCCTTCATTAAACTGTCCACATGTAATTTTTTCGTGCTCCAACTTCACCTCCAGAAGTGAGTATATGTTCGCCTTTGAATAGGATCCTTATGAGAAACTGCAACGTGGAATATCGGGAAATAGTCCCACCTTATAAAAAGCTGGCTCATTGGTCATTAGTCATTAGCCGGGTTTCCATACAAAGTTGCGAATTAAACTTATGTACAAAACTGGAATATCGAACATTTGAGAATAAGCACAGTTTCTATCCAAAGACAACTAAATTGTTACTTCTTGACAAACCTGCACTATAAATAGCAAAAAAAATAGTAGGGTAGTCTTTTTTATATATAGTGAATTATTTGCGCCGCAGAGTGAACAAATGAAACACAATGAATGTGATCATTGCTTTCGGAGGTGGATACTACTGTTTGGGAAGACTGTGAAGACAGTTGAATAAGATGTTAGCGGTTAGGGAAATACTTTGATGACAGACTTTGCTTTGGCATTTGAGAATAAACAAAAACATTACAGGTTTTGTGGAATGATATCGGTCTGCTGGTTAGTCAGTCACATGATTTTTTGATGCGCTTGGAGGAATTATTTCGCACAATGCATTTCCATCTCCCATTATTATATTTGTTTCTCATGAGATACTTAAAAATGCTAATTAAAACAGGTTGATTCGAAACCTGACTATTGTGTCACAGTCAGAAAGCCACAGTCAGAGTGTGAGGAAAAGAAGAATATCTTTTAATATCTTTAACTATTTTTATTTTTAGTCCCCCAAAAAACTTGGTAATGCAGATGGATAGTGCCCATTATTTTGAAGTGCTGTAAATCGGATATATATATATATATATATATTACTGCCACCTGCTGTCTACAGCGCCGAGTTCTGGCATCTTGGCTGACTTCTGACACAGATCAGCCAAGAAGCCGGAACTCATCTAAAAAACGAAAGTTATATACACCTAGGATGGCTTTGTGGTGAGTAAAATATGGGGAAATTTTCATTTTTGGGTAAACTATACCATTAATGCAGTCCTTATGGTGTAAGAGGCTGAATAAACAATGACGTGTGCCACAATGTGCACACATATTAACCCTAACCCAAAATTACCTAAAATAGCCACCCCTACGATCCAGTGGCAAAAAAGTCTTCATTTGAGGCTTCTCACTGCACCCGGACTGATTTTCTAGGGAGCTGAGCAGAGATGCAGTGAGCTCAATGAGAGGCGATGTTGAATGTGTCATTCTGCTGGAGGTGTAGACGCAACCCGCTGAGACTGCCTTTCTAATGACTCCCTCACTATCACTGCGTTGACATGGTAACCTGTGTCACTTCAGGGGGTGCGACCTCCCCACTCAATCCATATTCTTTTTCCCGTTAGCAGATGCTGGTGGCTTGAAGACACTCATGTTCACGGCAGGTGAGGTATGGCCATAATGGATCAGATCTCGACACAGTATAATGTACAGTATGTTGTACCAAATTTCAAGTCTCATGCTTGATTGCTGCAGAAATAGAGAAAATCAAGGCTGTGAAACTGAGGCTGTAGGGTCAGCGTGACATTCAGCTTTAAGAAACCTCTAATTTGCACAAACCATAACTTTGTAACTGGTGTAAAGTTTTTTTTAACGGAAAGGCTAACAATTATTTTCTTGGTATGGCTAATAACTGATGAATATCAGCTATTTAAAAAAAAAAAAAGCTACAAAGTGAATTTAGACATTACAGCATTGTAATGTGCGCAGACAGACAGTATGGAAAATTTAGTTAACAGTATTAAATGTATTATATATTAAAGGACCCAAAGGTCACCCAAAAATGGAAATGTGTTCATTTACCAGCCCTAAGGCCATCCAAGATGTAACTGAGTTTGTTTCTTCAGAATTAAACATATTTAACATTACATTACTTGCCAAATGAATATCAGTGGATCATCTGCAGTGAATGGGTGCCACCAGAATGAGAGTTAAAACCGTTACACAAACAATTCAAACTTTTGTAAGAAACAAGTCCAATAATAAAGCGTTTTAACTTCAATAAGTTCAAATATCCAAAATATCAGCCAATAATCTCCTCAGCTCAAAATTAAAAACTTTTTTTTTCATGTAAATGGTGCTTGATCTGTACATATTTCTCTCCTGATTCAGATGAGAATACTTTTTCACTTTAGAAAGCAACATATGGAAAGAGGACTCATTTGAATTGAAAAATTTAAGTTATACAAACACACAGATTTTCATTTTGTGGATTACTTGTCTATTATGTTCGAACTTACACTGAATTACTGATGGTACCCATTCAATTCAGTGGATTTATTGGGGAGCACGTTTTGTAGTGTACTCATTGTTTTTCGATGAATAACTCTTTAAATGAAAAATACAAATATAGAAGTATTTTTAATAAATCATATATATTTAAATATGTAATTTAAAAGATTTAGTATTAACCCATTAGCCTTCCTGGAAAATGTCACTAAGCACAAAGTGTACAACAGTGGGTACGCTGGAACGTTAGGAGGTCAAACTATTATATTTTTAAAGATTGGTTTCAATGAATATTCAAAGGAACTTTTGTAAGACCCTTTCCTTTTAAAGACTGCTGGACTGCTAAGAATGAATTGATGTGTCCTTTTCCCTGAGACAATCTGTGTAATTCCCTCATGATAAAGCATTATTAACAAACCCAGTTTGTCAGAATGAGCTAACTCAGAGCATGACTCGTCAGTTTGATGAGGCATTCATGAAGAAAGATGACGTCACTGGAGACCAAAGGATCACATGTGTTCCCTGCTGTGAGTATCGCTGATGGCATTATGTGTGAAGTTAATTGTCTTAATTTCTCTCCTTATGCAGTTATTAAGAAAAATCGGGGTGCAGTCAGCTGTTCGGCGGTGTACTTTCTGCTACAGTGAATGTTTTATTAGGGAGATTTTTCCCCTTCCTCTCCTTCACATGCACACTGGATGGTGGGCTCCCCTGTGAAGCCAGTGTGGGTCAACGTTCATGTAACTGTGTGCCCACGGCGTCTCGCTAATGGGCCAAATGCAGGAAGAGAGGAAAATTACACACAGGGAACATTTGCACTTTAATGAATTTCTTTTCAGATTCTGTGCATGGTATTGATTCAGTGCAGGTGGGATGTATGAACTCACAGAAACAGCAAACATATTGACTGGATCAATTTATGTAATATGACAAGAAAATGAGCAATGTGGCAGACATGCCTTGGAGTGAACGCAAAGCGAAGCTGATATGATTTCCTTTTTAAATGTTACCAGCTACACAGTTGGACGCCAGGGCATAATTCTATTTTTTTTTTCTTTCTTCAAGCTTTAATTCATTAATGTCAATATGAAATCAAAATTGAGGCTCTTTTCTACTAAATGCAAAACAAGAAAAGAAAATATTTTGTTTTTGTAATATTTTATCAAAATGTGTTAATTTAATTATCCTTTTTACTTTAACAATAGTGGTTAATATTAAGTATTTCACTTCACTTGATAATTTCTCTTGTTTTAATTCCTGTTTATGTTTTGTTTTTGCCATAATCTCTCTTTAAGTTCTCAAAATTATCTTTGTTAATTGGACATC
The DNA here is from genome assembly GCA_032357445.1 of Enteromius radiatus. Lineage (NCBI taxonomy): Eukaryota > Metazoa > Chordata > Actinopteri > Cypriniformes > Cyprinidae > Enteromius > Enteromius radiatus. The sequence continues at coordinate 7,487,511 of JAUCMS010000019.1, read as the reverse complement.
TTAACAAAGTTGAAAATGAAACATGATCTTTACTTAATATCCTAATGATTTTGGGCAAAAAAGAAAAATCTATAATTTTGACCCTAACAATGTAGTTTTGGCTATTGCTAAAAATAGACCCAAGTGACTTAAAACTGGTTTTGTGGTCCAGGGTCACAATTATTGTCTTGTCTGTATTGTCTTTGTGAATCAAATCGTCCTTGTCATTGTTAAATCCACTCCTAACAGCTAGAGGAATGATAAATTTGCTAAATTAAAAGTCCTGCCCTAGGTTTTTTTTTTTTTTTTTTAAATCTAATCTATCCCTTTTCACTCAGAAATGTGTCACATTGCGGAAGCACAATGACTTGTGAATGACAATTTACTGCGACTTAAGATAAAAACAAGCTCAAAGGAAGTAAAACCCTGAACTGTTTGTCATGTCAATTTCTGTTCAGTTTAATTGTGTCCTGAAACAGCATGATAAGGTTGTGTCCTTGGGAACTTCATTGCTTTCTGAAAGAAGCATCTTTCTGTTCAAGTCACTGATTGTAATGCACGTGGATGCTGTTGCTATTGGACACAAATATATAGAGCTTGTAATCAGCATTGTAGCAACTGTGATGGTATGAATATTGGTGGAAGAGATTAGCGCAATTGGAGGCAAATGACAGCAGCTGAACAAACACCTATACTCTGATAGGGCCTGTCAGAATGACAATGCACACATCATCTCCCTTCACCCTGCCAACACATATGATGCCCAAGAGAGAAAAAAAATCCATTTGAATGTCTGTACTAAGAAAAGAAAAGTATTCTCGTAGTGTTGCAAAAATAAAGTTGATGTCACATAGACTGTTTTACCAATGATTTTACTACGTTTCTGGATCTGGGAACAGTTCAGTTGTATTGCTTTCTATGGAGGGTCAGATGGCTCTCTGATATCATCAAAAATATTTTGTTTTCTGAAGATGAACAAAGGTCTTACGGGTTTGGAATGACATGAGGGTGAGTAATTAATGACATAATTTTAATTTTGGGTTGAACTAACCCTTTAAATATAAAAGACATATCAAAATTCCCACTGTGATGCAAAAAGGGCAATATATGCAATATAATTTAGCACGCTTATGAATATCAGTACAGGAAATGCTTGCTTGTGGTGTGCGTCATCAAACATCTAAAGTGTTGGTAGTACTGCTGTCTGAGGGACCAATGTGAAATAGAGGCATGGAGCGGACAATAAATAACCATGATCTGTTGTGTTGCATGAGCCGGTTTTTCTGCAAAGCAAGCAAAAGAAAGAGACGGCAAGAAGTCTGAAAGTGCTGGCTGGCGCAGAGCTGTGGAAGGTGTGCATGAGGCGATGGCAGCGTGCCGGGCAGGAAGAGGAGATGAACTTGGCAGACCAGAGGAGTTTCTGGAGAGAAGTGTAGATATGCAGAGGGAGGAGTGCCGCTAGTTGGGCAGGACGGTGAAAAATGAAGGATCAGGTGAAATGAAAACAGATTTAGCTATTTTAATCATTGGATCTGCATTTTACCATCACACTTACACACTTATTGTATGCATGTATGTGTTTCTGTTTGTATATGGGATGTGTGGAATGTTATACATATATTAAAACACATACAGTTGGTTTTTTTTTCTGTTTAATTTTTAGTCAAATAAATTGGTTAGCATAAAACATTAAGAAATATTACCAGCCCTTTTGAATGGTAGTGAATATATAATATAATGTATTTATTTAATATATCCATTGCATAGCCTATTTATTTTGTGTATTATGTATTTTTTTTTAATTTTTCTCGGATCTGGCTCATCTGCTAAATGTGCTTCAGCAGCCCACCGCTACACTCTGATGCTCCCGGCTCTGTAAGGCCAGGCAGACTCGCATGGCCTAGATATGAACTCATGGCTGAATTAGTGCAATTGTTACATAAGGGAGGAGGAATTAAAAGCTGGTTGTTTCATCTCGGCCCAACCTTGGACTAGGGCGATACCAAGGCCTATGGGTCCCTTCAGGGAAATAAAAAGCACACGCTGTGAAGGAACATTGTTCCTGTTTTATTTCTATTACGTGTGTCCCTGTAGTATGTTGAATTTACATTTAAACTTACTGTAACTGCCTGGGATTTAATGGTCTTTTGAGATGATGTGCTTCACTGTGGTGTGAAAACATTTTCCTTGGAGCATGACTAGCTAAATAAGACTGGACATGATATTCTCATCCGTGGTGCTGTCAGAGTAATATTCATGCTCTCTCAGTCTGTCTCTCCATCCCTCCCTCTTTCCCTCTCTGCTTATTTTGCTTCACTCTGATTCCAGTCCCTAGTTTCTTCATGACGTGTATCAGTATATCATGAACATGGTTTTCTGCACTAGCTAGGTACTTGATCCACTAAACATTGGGACACTGATGACTTAATTACCTGCAGCATCATTACAAGGTCACACATTAAAATGTAGCAGGTGTTTATTAAAGCAACTTTTTGGGGGGGGTTAAAAATGTGACTAGTAGGTTATATTGCATGTGAGGATCCTGCAGGTGGAGGATCGTTTATACTGTAGCTGTTTCACAGCAGCTGGAAAAATTAAATGTATAATTTTGATGGCAGAGTTTAATCGAGAAATGTCAGTATAACAATCATCAGTGACAACTGGAGATTCAGTAATAATAATTTGCATGGGTTGATGTAATATGAGGTAAGTGATCGTTAGATTTAATAACCGTTGGTAGAGCAATGCTTTTTTGGTCAGAACAAAAATGGAAAACATTACGTAAAAATATATGGTGAAAAAACAGCAGCTGTGGTTGTGGGAATTCGACTAAAAATTATGGTAAAAAATTTCAGCAAAAATATCTTTATTTGTGTTCCAAACATGAACAAAGCTCTTATGTGTTTGGAATGACATGAAGGAAGTAACAGAATTAGCTTTTTTGGGTGAACTGTCCCTTTAAGTTGTTTCTTTTGCTAAATCTTTTTTAATAGAATGACACTTGAAAAATATCCCTATTATTTGGAAGGTTTCACAAAATTCCATATCCTGACACATGTCTTTGACCATTTAGACTCCCTCTCTAAAAAAGAATGTTTTAGCCATAATTCAGAAATTTTGTGCAGTGGGCAAAGTTAGTCTGGCTAAGCTGCTGTTTTAGAGCATTTCTGTTCCCAAAAAAGTGTGAACCAATGAGAAATGAGCCCCCCCGGCATGACTGAGGCGGGTGTAACACGATGACGTGATGACATGACATTTCTTAACCTTTCGACGATTGCTAATCTCTAAAATAATAAGTAAAGTAAAATAATCTCTGAATGACTGTAAATACCGGCAGAAATCGCTTGACGTCATTTTCCTACGGCTTTAATGAAGCTAACTACAATTGTTTACAGTCGCTTCAGGTTCCGTCGCTACACATACGTCATCGAATGAGTGGTCTGATTGGTTGTAGATTCGTCCAGTAGTATATAGAGGCATCTGATGGACGCAGGTTAAGCCTGTCTCCCAGAAGATGGGTAGCTTTGCCAGACTAAGCTCCTATGAGCTTTAAAGTCGCGGAAGCCAGGCTAGTGGGAAGCTCCATGTTCAGCTTGTATCAGTAGGGTTAGTTTGTCATACAATCAATTTTAATGACACTCTCTTCATAGGTCAGGGTACAGAAATAACAGGTGGAACTAAGTGTATTGGAAATTCCAGAACAACTAACATTGCTTATTGTACCTTTAAGAAGGTGATGGCATTTAAATCAAGTGAGCAACTGATGCTGTCTGGGAGCGAATGTTTCAGTGCACTGGAGTGGTTTTGACAGTCCTATAAAATACTTTAATAAACTAAGCAGGAATGTAAGCTCTGACTTGCATATTATTTATTATTATTCACCATAATGCATTGCAGCACAATCTCAGTGCTCTTTTTGTCATCCTACCACAGGCTCAGAGCTGAATGGTGGCTGACGTGTGATAGACAGCTACTGTGTGTATATGAGCTGCGCTGCTGTCTGTGAAAATCACGTCATGGGCGTCTCCTCTGCATCTAAATGCGTCAGTGATGACATGCTCAGTCATGTATGATGGGGCAGAGCGGAGCATTGTTGGACTGGGTAAAGAGTTATTATATACACATTGTGAGGAAGGAGCACAGTCTGAGAGACATTCTCCATCGGAGAATTACCAGTGTTCATTCTCACACCCCCGTCCCTACTCTGACCTTTCCTTCTCTAATCCTGTCTGACATTTTGGGCACACGGCTGTGTGTAATTGAGGCAAAAAAAAGGGAAATGTGGGACATGAAATGCCAGCTGTTTGAGTTTGACTGTGTCAGGCATAGCGTGCTGATAAAACAGGTGTCTGCTCGCTTATTCAGCTTCCATTTCTTTGATGAACTCAACGTGGTGATTTTGTGTACCTTATTAAAATGTCAATTTAATAAACTCCGTTTCACTTCTTTTGAGGCTCCTGACCCTGGCGTCCTGGCATCTGTTCAGTGCCAGCTCTTGGCATCTGGTCACATAATCGCTGCCGCAGTTTAATTGTCTAAATGTCTTTTCTCCATGCTGGGTGTCATGTGAGCATTTTGTTGCATGATGGCAACTGTACATTTAAAGGGATAGTACAAACAAAAGGCTTATATTTATACAGATATATTTTTAACATTTATAGTGGCCAGTAATTATTTTAAAAATAGTAAAAGCTCATTTTATTTTAAAATTAAATTAAATTAAATTAAAAAACTGATATTACATTTTGGTCATTATTAATTTTAATAAAAAATGAAAACAAAAGTACATAAATATGAATAAATTACATGCATAAATGTAATGATCAATTAATAAATAGGGATGCACTGATTTTTTTAAGATAAATGAAATGAAACACTTTTTAATAAAAATAATTCTTTTAATTCATAATTCATTCTTAAAATAAATTAATACATAAAATACAATCTGCAATAAAGTTATTAATAAATTCAAGTGAAATTAAATTACATTTTAATTTTATAACATACATTTTATTTTATTACAACAATTATATTTAAACATTTTATTTAAAAATACGATTCTTTTAGAATGATGATGATTTTTTTGTGTGTTTTTAAAGATTACCGCCAAGTGACATCAAAGGTATCTAAATATGCATAGGGGAAATATACAATTACATATACAATGTGATACCGATTTAAATGCGCATCCCATTTTGCCTTTGTCATTCTAGGTGTCTTCCTTGGAAAGCCCGCCTTTCCTGTTCACCTCAATCCATATTAATCACAGGTCACGTATTGACACACATTATCTGCTGTCTTGGCCCTGGGAATTCCCAGAGTGCAGATCTTTTTGTCTCTCTCCTAAAGCTTGTACATATTTAACGGCTAATTGTTCCCGTGGGTGCACGGCAAAAGAGGGACAGTGATGGATCAACCAACCAAAATGTTTTGGACTCAGCTTGTCTTTGCTAATATAGCCATTAAATTATTTGTGCATGCGTATCGCACATTAAGACCCTGACTGCTGGAAGGAGGCCAGCCTCCAGCCCGATGGAAGGAGCAGGTCGGGAGGGACGGGTGTTTGTCAGAGACAGTGAGATAGAAATCAGGAGAGTGCTCCCAGAAGGCCATTCTGCAGTGCAGTGCTGGGTGATGGATGAAAGGAGGGTTTGGAGGGATAGATGGCCTCCTAAGATTTGGATCTGTTCCAAATGCTCTCAGAAGATCCCTCTTGCCTGTGGTGCCTTGCATTTTAACGCACATCAACAGGAATTACAAATTTAATCTGCAAGTTGTTTAAGGAAGTCATTACCACCTTTGCATTGGTGTATATTTCTTTGATACACAGCAAAAAGGAATATGATAGTAAACACATTGCTTTATTGAACAAGTTAAATATTAAAATTGTATTTATTTTTTTTTTTTTTTACTTAACATAATGCATTTTTAATTCTCTTTTTTCTTTTAACAACATAACACAACATGACAGGCTGTATATTAATCCATTGTTATACTAGTTTATATTAGATTATCGTTTTTATTCATATTTTGAGTCATGTTTTTCTTTTTTCATTTTAATTTGAAGGTTTTAGTTCTTTTGTCTGTTTTTGTTATTTTTATCTAGATAGATATCTAGATAGTTATTATCTAGCTCTCTATTTTAATTTGTTTAATTTATTTTCATTTAATTTATTTTCGTCAATTACCTTAATTTTATTTCAAGCAAGATGTTCTGAAAACTTTTAATTTTGATTTTTGATTTTCTTTGTTTTATTTGCTAAAAATATATACATTTTAAGTGTTTTGAAATTATTTCATTATAGATAAATTTCAATATTTAGAATGTAAAATAAAATATCTAAAAAGTCTATAAAAACTATACGGCTATTAAAATTCTGTCTGATAATGATCATTTAGTATTATCAATATTATTAAAATATCAGAGTTATATATTTATATATAAAATACTGTCTATGCTGTCAAAATAAGTTTTGTTTACATAATATATATATATATTATATATATTATATATATATGTGTGTACTGTGTATATTTATTATATAAAGATGCAGCATATATTTTGAAAATATTTACGTTTATGTTTATAGATATTATATATATTTCATTTAATATATATATATATATATATATATATACTATGTAAAGATTTTTTTTTTAATTTTTGAATGTGATTAGTTGTGTTTATTTTACTATCATGGTTCCAAATTATCACCCTTCTGACATCCCTAAAATCTACCCACAAGGTTGACTAATGGCGCATAGACATTAATTTGAGGGGCTTTAGTTGCAAGGCCCGGAAGACTGCAGAATTCGTTTTTTAATTACTCGCCGTCCGTCCTCATGTGTTCTGGCATAAAGTGGTCATCCAAATGCGTGCAAAACCTAGTGCGGTCATCAGGGAGACCTTTGTTTCTCATCGTTCGCTTGTTGTTTCACACCATGAATCACACATTGTGCAGGTCTCTGCGGTGTCACTGACCCGTACCGAACCCATTTACTGTCAGCCATTGTGTCTGTTTTTCCTTCCTCCATCAGAAAACAGAGGAATTGTCTTTAAAGGAACAGGACTGCATGCTAAACAGTTTGATTTTGAACTTTAGAAGGGCCTTATTATTGTACAGCCATAAAGGGTTTTAGTGTGTTCAGAATCAGATGCTCCACCGTTTGTCATATCCTCAGATTATGAGTGACCTTGGCTCGGAGTGGTTTTTTCCTTTTTTTGGCTTTTCCATCTACAGTATATTTGTGAGGAACAGTCTCTTATCTCTCTCTTCCTTTCTGATGACTTAATAGTGTGTGCCAATGCCTTTTGAGGAGTGTTTAGTTTAATTAGTTCTGACTGATTTAGATAAATGTTTGGATCAGAGAGACTGACGCTACAGATCGCTCATGAAAAATCATGATCAAAAGGGCCTTGCAAGTATCACAAGTCTCCCTTCACATTTGTGCCTTTGAGCGGTTTTGATAATGAAGGCAATGAAGAAATATTCTGATCTAAGTTCTGTTCAGTTTAGACCTGGGTTCAAATCAGATCCCTTTGAGGGGACGATAAGTGGGAGGGATGGACCATTATCAACTAAAGTGTGTTTTTAATGATATGTGGTGTCGTTTAGGCAGAGGAATCCCAGGGCTGAGGGGTTTATTCTCTGATTGTATGAGCGCTAACTCGCTGAGATCCCTGGCTCCCTTTTTCCATATCTTCCACTGCCAGCTTAGTGTGATATGCTGAAATTTATGCTGCGTTGTTAAATAGTGATAGGCTCTTTACTCCTCCGCTTGTGATATTACATTATTAGGCTGGATTTTCATACCAGCGATAGTCCTAGTCCATTTATATAAAAAATATATGTGGAAACGAGTATAATATTTAGTGATTATTACATTTTTTTTTTTCTCAAAGAGACCATGAATTCAAGAGCCAAAAAATGGAAATGTTTAGTTGTAGAAATAAACCAGAAAATATCTAGTTTATTTAATCAAAGATGTTTCTGCCAAATTTATTCATGCAATAGCTTGTGAATTTCATTTATTATATATATATATATATATATATTAGTGATGTTAAACAATGTCCAAAAAATTTTGGACATTGTTTAAAAAAAAATTTTGACAAATTAAAAAATACAATTTAACACGCTCCCTTATTCTTTTATATATTTTAGTATGTACAAATCAAAATAAGCATGTTTAAATTTTAACATAAACATTGCGTTTCACTGAATGAAAATGTCAGATTATTGTAACCAAATTTTGACATTTTATTCATCAAACAAATGTTTTAAACCCTATAAGTAGACACTGTACAATTAATGTGCTTTCCATGGATATAGTTTTTTTTTTTTTTGATACGTGTTTGGAAAGGACGTGACATGTGGCCAGGTTTCCCATACTTGGAATTTGTGGTCTGCATTTAACCCATCCAAGTGCACACACACATCAGTGAGAAGTGATCAACCACACATCGCAGCCTAATAATGCAATATCACATCGCAGTCCGACTATCTATCCGTTAGGCCACGACTTCCCCATATATATACCTATATATTGAAATACATACAAATATTGAGGTTCCCTAAGAGAATCAGTTGTATGCTTTGGATTAGGGGTGGCACGGTTCACAAAACCCACGGTTCAGTTTGTATCACGGTTTTAGGGTCACGGTTTTCGGTTCTGTACGGTTCTTGTTATTTTT
>JAUCMS010000019.1:7437540-7453169 GCA_032357445.1 Enteromius radiatus | reverse complement strand
TGGATGGGTTAAATGCAGAGCACAATTTCCTAGTATGGGCAACCATACCTGGCCACATGTCACGTCCTTTCCTTTCCGTCCTTTCCTTTCCTTTTTCCTCCTTTTTTGTGTACTCCTGTTCCTCATTTTCTTATTTTTTTATTCCCTCATCATTTTTTTCCTTCTTTCATTTTAAAAAATCTTCCTTTTCTTTTTCTACCTTTCTCTTTTCCTTTCACTTGCATTTCACTTCTCTTGCACCTGCATCTCTGTTCTTCTTCTTTTTTTTATGTTTTCCAGTTTCCCTTTTATTTTTTTTTCTCATCATCTCTTTCCTTCATTACTTCCCTCTGGTTTTCCTCTCCTTTTTTCTTTTCCATCCTTCCATTCTTGCTTCCATTTCCAGTCATTTTCTCCCTCCCTTAAATTCTCCTAATTTATTCCTTCTTTCATTCCTTTTCGCTTCTTTAATTTCTTTCTTGTTATGTTCATAGAGTAATAGTAGTTTAGTATGGTAAGATGAATAAGTAGTTCAGCGGCAACGAAACATCCCATCCTGATGAGTTTTAATTGAGAAAGACAAGCATTATATTCATGTTAACCTTTTGGGGAATGCTGGCTCAAGGATAAATATGATTCCATATTCATTTATGCTAATTAATGCACTTTATGTAAGACACGCAAAGCTTAAAATTACCAGTAAACAATGACTGGATATGCTTTTTTAAGTCTCTGCACAAGTATTACCTTGGGTAACCTCAAAATTAACAGTGCTCAGTTTGCAAGACTACCATGCTGCTTACTTTGCACTATATACTATGATACAGTATGCAGCAGCATGATAAACATTGTATGGCTTCATAAGCAAAATTGCTCAATGCATGAAATATATGCAAAAACAGTCTGTCATAAGGCACTACGTTGTTCTGAATAGTTGTTTATTGCTTGAAATAAGATTAGTAACACCTATTAAACCAAAAGAATCATTTTTATCTTGTGTGCATGTGATATTGCAGCACTTTCACTGTATGCCAGAAGAGACCAGAACAGCACAGCATATTCTAGTCTGTTGTGTGATGTAATAACATCTATGTCGTTACCTGACTCTCAAAATGTTGCAGCAAGTGTAAAGACAGCTGTTGAAAAAAACCATAAATAAACCATAAATAGTTAACCCGCACTGCCATATGTCTTGAGTGTGTTTGTTAAAAGGCCTACCTGTATTTAGCATCAGTATCTGTCTGGAGCAGGACAGAAATCTAGCATGAATCTGAAGTGTTTCTTTAATGTGACAGGCCAGGTGGGCCATGATTTCCTGTGCACAAAGTTGCTGCGTTCAAAGAGCTAGAGGCAACACAAGCATCTGCAGGCACTGGCTTGTTTACAGTAGGGATTAATAGACTGGGTTGGAACTAGAAGCCACATTGGAAGAGTCCCAGTGGGCCGTTGTAGCCTGAATGTTCCTGTCACACAGGAACCTTACCTAACCTTACCTGAGACAAGAGAGCATACAGATGTAGGCAGGAGAAACTGTGTTAACAGCCTGTATTTATAAAACATTATAAGGGCATTTTTAAGGCATTATGATGAATGCATAATGCATTATAAAAACCTTATAATGTGTTATAACATCTCATGAACAATTATAATGCATTATAAAATTTACGTATTTGTGATTATAACTTTTAAGAGTATGATTGTTTAAAACACACAATGAACAGCGTATTAAATGTACTTCATTTATAATAGACTATATCCTATCTTGATGTTGTTTACTTAAGATCTGCGCAGTACCTTCCAACATCTTGTGAGTGGTTTGGTGCTGAGTGTTAGTTGAGTGTTTCCTGTGAGCTAGCTGATACTTTTTAACTGAAAAAAAAGACTTATATGGTAGTTAGAATGTTCACATACTTGCAAAGTATCCAATACTAATATGTTTTAAAATATAGGTTTATAGCAAATGTGTCATATTTCACATTCATCTGATTTGATATCTTATGGCTGTCTGAGGAAAAAAAAAATATTGCTTAAGTACAAAGTAGCATTTGTCTGCTTGGGTTAAGTAGCATCATAAAATGGCAGGATATGAGACTTATAATGCATTATGAAAAATATAATCCATTTTAACTTAAGTGGATGAATCGTGTTCATTGTGTGTAATAAATGATATACTCCTGAAAGCAATAACAAAAAATAAGTAAATAATATTATAATACATTAAAACTGTTCTTATGAATATGAAATGGCACTACATATTATAAAATTATTTATAATGCATTTTGCATTTGTTATAATGCCTTAAGGATAACCTTATAATGCATTATAAATACAGGCTTCATAGAAAGTGTTACCGAAATAGCTTTAAACATTTCAAGGGATGAAGTACTGGATGACTTCAAGTTTTATGGATATGAAGGCATGTTGGCATATATAAAACAGGGCCGCATGCTTTTATGCTTAAGCCATCCAAGATGTACTGTAGATGTTTTGTTTTTCAAATGTTTTTTTTTTCAAACCATTTCTATCGGCTAAAATATGAGTCCTCTATCCATAACACCACATTCTCTAGTAAAAAAGCTTCTCATCTAAATCAGGAGAGAAATAGAAAAGAGCAAGCAAAGTGTAAGTGAAAACAGCCCAAAAAAGTTCTAAACACATGTGTTGGTGAATTCTGATGTGAGAGGACAAAAGAGAATAAACTTGTTTACTGAAGGAAACGTTATTATTTAGAGAGGACTCATATTTTTTCCAGAATCAGTGGTTTAAAGTTCTTATAGCATCTTTTTGATGAATTTGTTTCTTACAAACATGCAGCTTTTTTACTTCACAAGGTTAATTGATGGATTGGAGTCGTGTGGATTACTTCTGGATTATTATGATGATTTTATTTTGTTTGGACTCTCATTCTGATGGTATCCATCCATCCATCCATCCATCCTAACTTCCTTCCATGCATCCATCCATCCAGAGAGAGAGTAAATATATATATATATATATATATATATTTTTTTTTTTTACAGCAATAGTTGACTTATTTTAGATTAGCACGCAAACATTCAAACCCTGTAGAAGCTCTTCTGTGGAACATTCCCATGACATCCTTCATTCAGCTGACCATCAGTTGCCTGAGTCTTTCCCTTGGTGCCGTCTGGTCTGCTTGACTGGAGATCTGGTCTTGAGAAGCCGTCCTGACAGTCTTACCTCCCCGTAACCCTATAGAGGGGGCTGCAACCTGTCTCTTCTCCTCTCACACCTGTCACACATCTGCAGAGGTGCAGTGACCCAGATTATAAAACCACGTTCCCTGTCAGTCGCCCCTTACCCTCGTGTGCCTGACGGTCTGTGTTGTTCTGCTGGTGGTAGATGGATACTTCTCTCTGAAGGACAGGACGTGTGTGCTAAGATGTCATCATCTTGTAACCTCCTAGAACACTCTACTGACCTCATAATAAAGAAATGATTTATTTAACTTCAGGAAGTCAGGTTTTGTCAAACTTTTATTCACTCTTTGGGGGAGCAGAACATTTTTGTGGCCACATGAATGTAACTATTGCACAAGTGCACAAGTTTCAGTAATGTATTATGTTTGGACTTTGGGAAGTTTTTCTTGCAGTCCAGTGTTGTATGTTGTATATTCTGTGATTTTGATTGAAGATTGATTGATTTAGACTGTTTTTGTTTTGTTTTGTTTTATCTGTCTTATTATTATTTAATTTCACGGATAATCTAATCAACAGTCCTTTATATTTGTAAAATGTAATGTAATAAACATGAATTTCATGTATGTTTATATTAATCAATTGATAAAAAAACGCGATTCACTGCACCTAACATTTACAATTTGAGATCATAACTCTATTTTCACACTGAATCTGTATTAACGTAGAAACAACATAAGTATGGTGTATTTTATATATTTGATAAATGCCATAGTTTTACTAAGTATGCATGAATGACAATAAATACTGATGCTGACACCTTCTACAGTAAATAATCTATTTGGAATTATTCTGATGATAAAATGAGAAATTTATAGCCATTAGACATTACAGTAAACTGAAAGGCATCATTAAAAAATAGGCCTTAATAGTTATAGAACCAGTCCCTGCTCCACCCTATCAGAAGCTTGGCCCACCCTGGCCCCACACTATAACAGCCAATCACAAAATTGTTATGATTCAATTGAGCTTCCTATATTTCTCTTTTTCACTTTTTTTCCGCAACGCATGTATCCACTCCCACCCACACCCACAAACATGCTAATAATGTATATACTTTTCACGCATCAAGGAGCTGCTACCAATATGCACAGAACTTAAATCCTTTTGAATGAGCACCTGCTCTGTTCACTTTCACTTTCAATTTGGCGATCACACGTACTGTGCTGTGTAAAGAGAAAAGCATCTTACAAGATCTTACAAGACATTTGTCAATGAGCTCAGCATCTGTTGATGCATGTTGGTGCATGGTCTTGTTAGTCTCAGTGGTGCAGTGCAGGGTATGTGCAGGTATATACGGCGTATACCTTCTTTATTGGTCGGCTTTGCGTACCCACTTCTAAATTCCCTCTGATGCACATTCTGTAGTGTCCTGCATTAACCAAATCATAACACAAGAGTAGCTAATCAAATCGCGTGTGGTGTGAATAAATGCAAATATTGCACAAACACTTCAAATTAAGACGTCAGCCAAAGTGAGCATTCTTTCATAACAGAGACAATGCTCGAAATGTGCCGGACACTCTGGTACGCATTACTGGCACTTTACGCATATGTCGAATATGTCGCGCAGGTGGTAAAATATAAATAGCAAGTTAAGTTTTTAATCCTGTAAAATGTGAATTATTGCAAATGTTGCTCATCTATTGTGGCTAATATTAATTTCGTAATGACTCTTACTCCATGAAGTAGCAGAAGTGAAAATGTGCAGATATTATTGGGGTGAATTATATGCAAGACTAATATTTATAACAGGCTTTCATACTTTCGCTTAAAAAAAAGGGGGGACTAAAGTTTATCCACTATACCCAGGGCCACTGCTGGCCAAATGGGTGCCTTAAGCAGAATAGTATTGTTGTGTCCCCTCCCTCAAAAAAATTTAAAATAAATAAATAAATAAAATAAAAACACGTACTAGCCTATAAGGTGTCAACATAGAACTTTCATAAAGTATAACTTACAATTGTAGCCCTAGACAGAAACTAGCCTATATGATTTTATTAATACAGTGTGATTGATTTTATGACTGCGTACTCTGCCTATAGGGAGTGTCTGTACTGACTATACCCCCCACCTTCATTACCCCAGCCCACCTGGAATATCACTTGGTCCACCCTGCGACTCCTATCTGGAGCCGGGGCTTTATAGAACATAAAGTGTAATAACTTTTAATTTAAGTGAACTTATCCTCAAGTATAAACCCAAATGTGGACGTGACTTCAGTGTAGTGTGTTATATGTAGTGCATATAGTAATATAGTGATTATACTGTCTTTTTTAATATCCGCTCTTTCTGTTTGATTGAGAGCTGTGTAAAACTTTCTCATTGTGTTCAAGACGTTGGGCAGAACGGAATGTACCACTTTTATAAATGTTGAAACTCCCTTCTCATATTATATCTGTAGGAGGTCTGTCTTCTCTGAAAGAACCCTTAACAAGCCTGTAATATTTGCCTTGGCTTGTTTCCATAGTGGTGAGGCATTAGTATAGTTCAAACGTGAGGATAAAACAATGGGAGAGAGGGCGAGAGAATTCGATATGACTTTACAAAGAGAAAAGAAGAGTTCATTAGGACCACTTCTTTTACAACTCCCACAAAATTAATCACACACACACAACGACCTAACAGAATGTCTGTCATATTAATTACTGCCCCGAGGGCTGAGGAGAGAAATGAGAATGTGGCCAGCAGGCTTGATCAGGTAGCAGATGCTTGGAGACCCTTCAGAGCCGAAGGACATAAAAAGACCCTCTCTCTCATTTTCGTCCTTGTGCTGGCCCAATTCTTACAGCTATGTTCATTTTTCACTGCCTCTTTCAAACATTTACAAATTGTCTTCTGGATGCTGTTCACTCTGCAGCTTTGAATGATTACTGACAGGCTGTGCTTGCCTAATTTTTCAGTTCCATTAGATAGAAATAAAAGAATAGAGGACATAAAATAGCCAAATTAATTAATGACTTTTATGCATGTTTGCTTTATTTGAGTTTAATTAAATATTTTTAATGTTTATTGTATTGTATTATTTTATTTGATTGCATTAGGAATATCATATATTGACTTTTAGTCACAGTATTTCAAGTTCATTTCAAAACTGAATCAATGAATTGTTTGAGTGAGTGATTCACTGACTCATTCGTCACCACTTGGCATATCGATTCTATGATTCTTTTCAGTCAGTAAAAATAGTGAAATAAATTTTAGAGACTGCTGTGACACTTGAATTTCAATTTACCATATTTAATAAGCAGTCTGTGATTCAGTTCAATAAATGATTTGGCTGATTCAAACTAATCTTTTGGAACTACTGTTTAGGAATTGCCTACATTGGTTGGAATTTATTGTTTTGATTCGGAATCAGAAAGTATTTTTACGTTTTTTATAGATTTAAGTATTTGCATTTTTATAGATTTTTTTTAACACAGTATTCAAAAAAAAAGGCACTAATTTAGTTCAACTAAAAAAATACTTATAGACCATGCATTTCATTTTGCATTCTTATTTCACAAATCTTAATTCACAAATGCTGACAATCAATGAGGAAAACACTACAGAAAGATGGTTTAGTTTGGTATAGTCTTTTTATTAAGTTACATCCAGTACACACAGCAAACTCAGATTCTTAAGTAAAACAGAACTTCTTTTGATGTGTTGTTAAAGATGCGGCAGTGCAGGAAACATTAATAATTAATCCGTGTCACTGGAATTGAGGTATGTATGTATGTTTAAATTAACCTTTGACAGAAGACGCTTTTCCTTTTCTGCATCGTGCCGCAAACTCACCTTCCTCTTAGGAGTCGGGAATGATCGATTGGTCACTGGTGTTGGACGGGAGGGGTACGGTGGTGCGTGTGCATCTGTCACTCTGAGTCATCCCAGCCTGCCCACATGGGATTCACACTCATAAACACACACACACACACACACTGCTCGACGCAGCCCCTCGCCTACTCAAACTTCATAGCATGGGAGTCCTCTCCGCAGGGCTGCTGAGGGAGAGTGTAATTTATCACTGTGCTTAAAGTTGTCTCTGTTTGCGTGAGATTCTGGCCATATTTTCACCATGTAAAACTGCGGAGCACACTGCAGAAAACTGCACATTTACAGTAACTGTGTTTGACTCTGCAGTAAGTTACTGAGGCATAAATAACACTTTTTTTTTGGCATCATTTGTTACCAATTACATTGAAAATATTTAATTGAAATCACAGTAAAAATGTTGTTAGTCATTGTTTCTACACAGTTATTTGATAAATATTTCAGAATTATTTTAAATATGCACCAATCAGATCCAGAAGTTTACTTAACACTATGATTTATGATTTTTAAATTGTGTAGAAACAGCAAGTAAATTTCACAATTAATTACTAATAAATGGAAAAGAATCTCATTGAATTAAATGTGAAATATTTAAGTAAAAAGAATTAAAAAAAATTCTAAAGATTTATTCTCCAGTAATCGTTGTATTTATAATTTTGAAAAATCATTCTCTATATGCTTTTGAGTGATTCTGAAAAAAATTGCAAAATCAGAGTATTGAATTGATTTATTGAAACAGACAGTTTGAACTGATTTACCCAAATGAATCAAACTTACCCTAATATAGTTTTTAATATTCACATTTAAATCAAAAATGTCTCATTTGATATTTCATGTAAATCACCCTAGAATTTTTTTGTGAGTGTTTTTTTTCTCCTTCCATTCTCTCACATGCCCTCTCTGCAACTGCGGCACTGACTGCCGGTCCTCACCCATATCCACTCAGCTCATTGTTCAGCGGGTAGCCGATTCATCACTACTAAATAAAATAAGGAAGGGGGAAAAAAAAGCGCATACGCCGGCACCAGAATGCAATCTGTCATCTTCCAACATCTCTCCTCTCACTCCTTCAGCTCTGCTAAGCTCCTCTCTTTCAGCTGGAGCCCTTAAACTCAGCCTCACTCTTTTGAAGTGCATTGCTAAAGGCTGAGCATTTCCACACGGTGCTGTTTGAGAGTCCTGAATCAGTCTTTCTTAGAGTCTGCGAGTGTGAGCTTGGTTCAGGCCCATTTAATAGTGGATTGGAATGAAACAGAATCTGTTCTTAATCTGCTTAAGCCTGGTCTCATCTTCCTGCGCTATTAGGCACACAACTTACATCATCACTTATATGCCTTTTCCAGCCTTTCCTGCATGTATCCTAGTGATTTAGTGCCCTTTAGTGGATTTGACCTCTTGATCTTTATCATCTTCATCTTAACCCCCCACCCCTGCCAGAAATACAATCTATCAGGATAAAAAATAAGATCAAAATATGTTGCAAGCCAGATTCGAACTAGAAGCAGCAACTTTCCCCAGCGCTTAATAAATCTGACAGTTTAAAGGAACTTTCCTCACTCAGTCTATCCAAAGAAAATGTTTTTTGTTTTTGTACTAATGAAACTTTTTAAATAATTGAATTTAATTAGCATTTATTTGCTTAAACGATTGCTAATTTGCATTATAGTCTCTATATTTTAATGAACTGATTTGTATAGTGCTTTTCAGAAGACATAAATTGATTCATAGCAGGTTTAGGGGAAGTTATATGTTATGAAATTCATGCTGTAAAGTGAAAGTATTTTAAAAAGGTAGCTAATTTACCTTTTATTCTCTATATTTTTAGTCATATGTACAGCACTTTTCAGAATACATATTGTTTCAAAGAAGCTTTACAGGACGTTGTATTGTATCAAAGACATACTGTAGTCCCTACTGAAGATTAAATCGTGCAAATTTGCTTTTATATCAGTATATTAGACAAAATATGAAACCCTTAAATCAGTTTTCGAGAGCATTATGCTATGTGCATACATACAGTTAGACTATACACAGATTGGTTGGTTATTTATTTATTTTGTAATATTTTAGCACCCATGTTTTAGTAATGTTTTGGTACTTTGAGAGTTGCCAAAATGTATTTTGTTGAATATTATACAATAACAATAAAGTGACTTGCGTGGAACAGCATGTAACATTTTCTTTGGCTTTTTTTTTTTCGAGATACAAAGTGAGAGAGTTGAAATGAGCAAAAAGCAAGGGCAGGCAGGTCGGAACACATGTGCGCAGAGCTCTTTGAGGATGTACTGAGAGGAAACCAGGCCAGGCTTAAGAGCTGCAGAGACTAGCAGCAAATCTGCCCTGAGACTGAACTGACAATCACGTAGTGCTGCCACAGGGCTTTTGGGAACAGAAAAGAAAGCTGAGACTCCAGAGCTTTGCTTTATTTGTGTGTGTATGTTTAAATATGTTTATTTATGTGTGTGACCCTGTGTGTTAGTGTTTAAGTGCAAATGAGGAAGCCATTCAATGCTTGTTAAGGATTGGGCTGTAATGTTTTATGTAGTCCATTTTGAGGGCGTAATCTGTCTACGAGCTGACTCTAGGTATAGACCCGAAGGATCATTTCATAATGCTAAAAGAGACATAAAGTGTGTGCTTGAAAAGATTGGGAATGTTAGAAAGAGAGGAAGATAAAGAAGAAAAAAAGCATTATATAATCCCCTTCCACATATTTAGCCCAATCAAAGGGGCTTTAGTGTTCTTTGTTCCTCGGACCTAATGCAGATGCTTTGTGTATTAGTTATGAAACGCATCTATTTATTTTCCCCCAGTCTCAGAGGAGTCCTGCACTTAGCGATTTGTTTGTGATTATTTCCGTTTGTTTGTCTCTGCCTTTTTTCAGAGGAGAGTAGCTGCGGGTTAGAGCCAGACGCACAGGTTGATGCAATGGCTCGCTGCAGCACAGGGGCAGCAAATGTGTTGCAGCGTGAGGAACCATAGCAGGTTGCTATAGATTTCTGTCATTACACACCCTGCGTCCAAATATACAAAAAGTCAAATATGAATATGTCAAATACTGTAGGATGTGTACACTGCGTCAGCTTGAGGGATTCTATAGTGTGCAACCTGTTGTTTGATTAAGCCATGGAAACTGAGAAACTGCAATACTAAACAAACAAAAAATGTTTTTGCAGTTACTGCTGGTATGCCATGGTCAAAGTGTGCATTCACAGGTTTTAAGAAAATGTGGCATACCATATATCTTGTTTTATTTTTTTATTAATCTTGTCAGAGCCAAGGGGCCTGTTTCATAAAACAAGCTTACCAAATAAACCAGTTTTATTTTAGTTAGTGTCACTTATTGTCAGTTGTTTTGGTTTAAAATAAGTCAGACTAACTTAAATAAGCATGGCTTGTTTGGTAAACTTGGGAAACAGGCCATTCCTGGTAGTTTTTGTTTTGTTTTTTTGTTTTTTTCTTCTAAAATATTTGTCTTTTTTAAGCATCTCACAGTCCTTGTTTTTGTTTTGCTGTTTTATTTTTTGCTTTGTTTTGGTTGGGTTGGTTTTTTTTTTTTTTCATTTTAGATTCATGAAAAAAAAACAAAAAACACATGTTGTCCTGCTTTATTTCCTACTGAAAAAAGTTACGTTTTTTAGCATCACCCACTAGGATAACAACTCCTATAACATTTTATATTTAATACTCCAACTAGGAATATATGTGCTTTAACAATGACCAAACATACTTGAGGATTAACTAAACAGTGCCAGTGTATTAATTGCAGTAAGGTAAGGAGCGACTGATGTAAGATCACAAAGAACAGCTTCCCAAACTGAGTGTGGCGTTCCTGCATTGTTAGCAGATAGAACTGATTTCCACACAGTGAGATTTTGCAAATTTTCTGCATTGTTGTCTTTTTTTTTGTTGCTTTACTGAAGAACAATGCTGATCTGTTATGTGTGTGGTCTGCATATGTGCATAAGCCTGGTTTTGGATGATGATGATGTTATGGGTTTGTTTTTCGGGCCCAGTTGGCAATGGTGGAAGCATTAGTAACGGATAAAGCTTTGATCATTGGTGAGGTGTGTCTGTGTGTTCGGGTCCAGATGGTTGCTTGCGGGTAAAGGTGCAGTCTCGCTGTTTGTTCCACTTTAGTTCTGCAGTTTCTCTACGTCTCGCTCTATATGATGAGTGCGAGTCGTGCCCGGGGCAAGTGAACTCCAAACAACTCTGATCCGCAGCATGTACCGCATGTTCGGGCTCGGTAATTCATAGCTCCATATCTCTGCAGTAATCTCCCCCTCTGCGCTCCACACACCCTCTTATTCTTACGCACTTCTCCATCTCTCTCTCTCTCTCTCTCTCTCACTCTATCTTCCCCCCTCCCCTTCCTTCGCTCCATCGCTCTTCTTCATGTGCGATCGCACCTCTCTCTTCCAGACAGTTTGTGTCCTCACATCTCTGTTTCTTGCCGTCTTCCGCTCCATCCTTCCTCCTCTCCACATTACCTCTCGTTCTACCGGGAGCCGGAGCCTGGACGGCCACTGGAAGTGCTGGATTCCTGGTCTGCTGAGAGGATTAAGTGGAGTGGACAGCTGGCAGATGATCAGAGTGAGAGCAGCAGCCAGGACTGGCTCGTATTTATTGAGAGGATTGGAAGATTGTGCAGATATTGGCGAAGCTCTGCAGGACGGGGCCAGGAAGCCTCTGGGCTGTTTTGTGTAATGTGAAAACCTGCCCCGAGGGTGAGTGAGAGCCGAAGTGTGTCATCTTTTCGATGTTAAATTACTTAATGCTATCCCAGCTTCCTGCGCGTGGTCAACTAAGAAAGTAATTTTTTCTTTGCATGGGTGTCCTGAAATGCCAGAGTAATGATGTTTGGGATGGAACGGGACCCTTTTGTTAGTTCAAAACAATGGAAACCCGCAATGTCATTATTTTTGGATGCCGTTGCATGACTCTTCAGTATTGAACTTGAAGTTTTGTAAAATATTGTTATTTGCTAGTTTTGGTCTGGGTAGCATTTGTCAGTTCTGCTTGGTGATGGTCTGGCAGGTGGACCACCATGAGGTACACCACCAAAAAATAGTGGTCAACCACCATGGTCTTTCTGGTGAAGCTAGAAAGCCAATGACATCTTGCTGGTGAAGCTAGCTTTTATATCTCCATCCAAAACACAACATGCTGGTATCTTCAACAGGAGTGGCAGTGGTTTCTCTGGAAAATTTGGGCAGTTTTTGACATGTTTGTTTTAATGGTCACTTAATAGTTGAGTTTCACCAGTTGACTTAACTTGACTGTTCTCTTGACCACAGGTCCTTTGGCATCTTGACATCTTCCGTCGAAGCTTCCGGCAACTGAACACCCACAAGTGCATGGAGGACTCGTGCATCTTCTGCGCTCTGAAGGTGAGTGTTGCCAGGTGCTTTCTAAAAAAAGGCCCAGTTTTGAATACCAGTTCAAGAGCTGCTACCTTTTCAGAAAAGTACCTTGAGGCTTCTCGTAGAGTGCCCAGGCTGCTCTTCTAATGATCCAGTTAGGTGAGGGTAGAGGCTGCTTGGACTAATTGACTTCCTCGCTGACCTTACTGTAGCACAGGAACAGAATGAAAATGAGATTCTCCACATCAAGAGCTCTCTGTCGCTCTTTTTCGAGGAAGTCTTTTTAATTTCCTGCCTGGAGGCTGGTAAAGATGGGAGGAGGAGAGGGAGATATGTGCTAGGAAAAGCAACTCTGTTTCTTTTTAAATAACAAGCAAAGGCCTCTCACTCAAACAATATCCTGTTCTCTAGTTGCCCTCAGGCTAAAAGTAGCTGTGCTATTTAAAGGTGTCACATACCAGTAAGAAGTCACAAAACTGACATATTTCTTTAAGAGGCTCCTTGTTTTGTGTTAAAAGAAATCTTTGCCGTCAGATTTGTACTTGGCTATTTCCAAAAATATCAACGCTTCTTGTTGGCTGTGTTTGCGCCGGAGAGAAAAGGAGAGGTACAAATAGTCTGATAGATTGAAAGGTCTTTTTCTTTCTCTGCTTTGTGTCTGGTCTAATCGTGTTCTGGTGTTGGGTGATTTACCTCTTTATTTTGTTTCCAGGCGTCTCTCTGAACTGAGTACTTGGTTCTTCTGCTGATGCATAAGTTCTGCACTGTTTCCACAGCTACCTGTTACCTTGGCTACTCTGTGCTCTAATTGCCCATTTTTACGCCCATGTGACGCAATAAAGGCAGTCAGTGCCTCTTGGTGTTGGTTTCCTTAGAGTTGGTCTTCTTTAGTTGTGAGATTCTGCTTTGGTGGCCTGTTGGCTCTGTGGAATTGTGTCAAATTGAGATGAATTCATACTGCTTTTTCTATGAGGATCTTTATTGTTTATGTATTTGGGTCTGGTTTATGGACGGATGGGAGGGTGAATAGGAAAGTAGGTATTTAGGTAGCTAGATGATGAAAGGATAAGAGTCCTGATGACCTTGTCTGTGTTTGTTTTGCAGTTTTAAAACTGACTAACAAAAGGAGTTTCTCAGTGACCTGTTTAATTATGTAATGGATAGATGGATGGATGGACAGATGGCTCGATAAGTGGATAGATGCATGGATAAATGGATGAATAGAACTCATAGCTGTGTGTTCTTGTCCAGTTTTCTCCGGGCTACTTTGTTGATGTGAAACACAAATGAACTTGTGTGAAATCCATCACAGTGATTGAAATGTGCTCTCTCTCTCTCTGAAGTGTGTGTGAAGTGCTGAGACATCAGAAAGTACACTGCCGTGGTTACACAGAGCCGTATCATGAGAATGCCTCCAAATATTTGCCAGGATTTATGAGCGTTCACCAGGAACTGTTATTCCTGTGCTTCTGCTGCTCTTCCATTCTTTCATCGTCACTCACACTCTCGCAGTTTCTCTCTCACTCTTGTTTTCTCACCGTATTAAACCTGTTGTTAAATTTAGCTCCATTCCTGTTCACTGTTAAACCATTTGGGACTAAAAGCAAATGATATCATCCAGGTAATGTATTCGGAACAAAACAGACATGAAAAAAGACCTTTAATTTTAATCACGTCCAAACAAACAAGCTGTAAGCCTCCATTACGTATCGAAATGAAAAAGGAAGGGCTGTGCTTCTCGAAAGTAATTTGTCTCGCAGTACCTGAAATGACAAATGTTGCTGAGTTGACTGTGTAATTTTTCAGCATGGCATTGGTCTTTCCTCTTAAAAACATGATGGCAAGCTTCTCTTCAGGCCTTGTTACAGTATGAAGCTTTGCTCTGTGGTAAAGCTCAATGCCTGACTCTGAGGCAGATTCCTGTCCCTCGGGTCTTGCCCTGAGCTCTTTTCCTGCCAAACCCTCTGAAAACCAGTGGCATGTGATCTCGTGTGGCTCTGGCTGTCCCCTCGCTATAGCCTTGACTGGCATGCGTTACGTCACCTCTTTAATTTCTAATGGAGAAACGTTAGTTTCGGCCCATCAGTTCTGAGAGTTCCTCACGCATGCCGCCCGCCAGCCGCCTGCTTGCCAGCCATGTTATTGAAATTTAATGATCTAACACTACTAATGAGTGCTGAAATATGCCCTCGCCACACCGTTCCTTTCTGGATACCGCTGAATTCTTCAAGTGTGTTTATTTGAAAGCATTCTCACTGTGGGGAATATCATGTTCATTTACTGAGATGCAAATTAGCTGATGGGTACGAAGATGAAAAAATCATTGATTGTTTGCAGAAGTATGCACAAGTAACAATATTATTTACTGATTGCCCTCTTTGATTGCATTGCATTTTCAACTACTTTAGTTGTGTTACTTATTGCTATTTTATCTCTTTCTGAGTGATATTTTGACTACTGTTTAAAAGTTTGGGGTTGGTTCACTTTTTTATTTTTTTGAAAGTCTCTATATCTGTTTGATTTACACTGCCCTTTAAAGGTTTGGAAAATGCCCTTGAAAAGTGGGGTTTTGGACAATATTGGCATGAATCTTTTTTCATTTGTTATAGTTTTGCACTGATAAGGGACAACACAAACTACGAAAACTTATATTATTACATAAACATACATAATTTATACATAGAAATTACTTTAAATTAATTTTTGATTCATCAAAATATCCACCATTAGCAGCTATTACAGCTCTGCATAATTTGGGCATCCGAGCTGTCAACTCCAAGTCTTGATTACTCCAAGCCTCCTGAAGGATTGCCTAAAGATGATTCACACTGGTCATTTCTTACGGACATCAGTGTCCAGTTCCTCCCATACTAACTCAATTTGGTTGAGGTCCATTATTATGTCATCAAAAAGAAAATTATTGCTGGTGTCAAGTTACTATAAAATGATAAGGCTTTATGCTGCTATCCTCGAAAACCACACTTTGCCAGGGGGAAACTTTTGGAGGGAAGTGTACAAATATAATTTTTTTCTCTATTTAAATATATTTTTAAATGTTACTTATATCTCTGATGCCAAAGCTATGATGCATAATCCTTAGAAATAATATTAATATGCTGATTTAATGCTCAAGAAACATTTCTTATTATTAGCAATGGTAAAATGCTTAATGTAGGCCTGTCACGATAACAAATTTTGCTGGACGATAAATTGTCCAAGAAATTATCGCGATAAACGATAATATCGA
>JAUCMS010000019.1:7404875-7436459 GCA_032357445.1 Enteromius radiatus | reverse complement strand
TTTACACAGAATATGAGAATGTCATCACTGATGGATACATTGGTGTAAATGGCGTGAGAGACTGAGTGATCTGCACACACACACACACACACACACACTCGCACAAACAAAATAAATGCAAAGTCACAGTCACTCACACAAGCTGCCACCTCTATTACGATGATGTTTCCTATTATAAAAACTCCAGTGACACCTCTATGTTTGTGCCGTTTTATATAGTGAGAGCCAGCGATTGAGTTAAACCCAATTACGAACTCATAATCAGCATGAGATTCAATCCCTCTGCAATTTGGAAACTGAGCCTGGGGAGTGTTTAATATTAATATATTTACGTGCGTCACAAGATTGCTGCTCCTGTGAGGGTGTGTGTGCATGTGTGTACTCATTGCCCTTGTGAGTTTTGAGCAGTGCAGATGATATGTGTCACTGCTGAAGACTGTGTCTTGTGTCTTTGAGTGGAGGTTAATGTCTCATTTCACAGGCTACGCCTCAGGGCTCGCAGCTGACAACACGGTCTCTGGTGGTTTGTGTGTGTATGTGTATATGACTGGACTTGCATGTTTTGAGTATAGCCAGGCCAGTTGGGTTCCTTGTCCTTGTTTGAGCTGAGAAGGACTTTACATCCCACACTTTACATCACTGCCACACTGCTATTACACACATGGGCCACTAAAACCCTCAAATGGGATTCCCCATATAATATAATATAAAGGCTCAAGGCTGTTTGTTGAAGAACCTGGGGAAGTTTAGCTATATGAGTGTCCTTATTGGGAAGGTCAGAGTGGTTTATATGTGTCAGTTTTGGTTAGCTAGCTATTCGGCCTATAAAAAGCAAAAAAAAGCAAAAAGCGTCCCAAATCAAATATTTCTCTACTATATAGAATACAAAAAATGGAACACTAAAAGAGTATAATGATATCAACATGACGGATATAGTATACAGTATTCTAGTATATTAAGTTTTCCATGACTTCCAAGTAAGTTCGAAATTCAAATGTAGTACCCACTAATTTTGCTTGTTAAGCTGGGCTGGGAGTGAACTAATCACCGGATTTGAGAAGATTTTTCAGTTAAGTTGCATCATGTCTTTCAAAGAAACTCTGGAGTTTTGTTTGAGGCAAGTATCAGGTTAACTAGAGCATAAGTCTCTTTGATTTTGATTTATATTTGTAAAATTATCAATACGTTCCTGTTGAGAAAACTGCCTAAGCTTAGACCAGCTTGACAAGGATGATAATAGCCCAGACAAACCAAACCATCATCAAAGAATTAGTAACAACAAAAGCCGATACTGGTCTTGCCTCATGTTGCCTTTGTCTTATCCGAAAAGTTGTGCTTGAATGTACCACAAAGACTACTGCCAACGGCCTACTAGTATGAATGTTTTGCACTTGCGTAATAAAAAAAAAACAATCCTCCATACCAGCAGGTATGTAGTAGTTTGGCTTCATCATTTAAAACTGGAAACTGGAAGCTAGGACTGCAGAATTTGCTGGATTTTGTCACTTCCGTTTGTCTTATTCACTGCTTTGCTGAGAATAGCCCATCAGAGTGATCTAACATGTTCAGTCTGCTGAAAAAACCACTGATGGCAGTCCAACAGTGTGGAGCACACCTCAATAAGAAGACTGAAATAGTCTAAACGTCGGCCCAACAGCCGGCTTTCGGCCTTAAAGGATTAGTTCACTACAGATTTCCTGATCATTCACGCACCACCATGTCATTGAAGATGTTCATGTCTTTTTTCAGTTGAAAAGGTTTTTGAGGAAATCCTTTCAGGATTATTTCCATATAGTGGACTTCAGTGGGGATCAACAGGTTGATGGTCCAAATTGCATTTTCAACAGTTTTAAAGGGCTCCACGTAATCCCATCCAAGGGATCAGGGCCTTTTCTAAAAACGATCAGCCATGTCTTACATCGCAGATCTAGTTCAAGAAGAACATTTGTGATTAAAAAGTATATGCTTTTTTTTTTTCAGATTGTTTTGCTGGAAAGACCTTATTCCTTGGCTGGGATCATGTAGAGCATTAACTGAATCTTTAAGACCAGCTTAAACTAGCAAACAGTTTTGGCTGGTTTAAGCACATTTTTAGTGACTTAATTACTGTACTTTTGGATGAACAGAAATTCTGATTACAAAGTCTATGCACATTTCCAGTTGTTTCTTCAATGTTTTCAACACAGACCAGCACTGACACTTCAGAAAAAGCAAATCGAGTGATGGATTGAGTTTGTCAGTCAGACACTCACCTGTCTGAGAACAAGAAAGTGCAAAGAAACTAGTGTCTCAAACTTTAAGAAGAGTTTTCTTTAGATGCATACAGTATATTCTGCTACATCAGATCTGAGCACAGTTTGTCGTGAGCATGTGAGGGTGTATACAGCTGCCCCGCTCACGCTGAGGAGAGCAGAACAGAGCTGCAGTTTGGTTGAGCACTGATTACCCGAGTGATATATTTGCTGCGTACACACACCAGACTTCCATTTGGCCCTTATCTGTCCTGAGTGTTTCATCAGCTCAGAGAGAGAGAGAGAGAGAGAGAGATGGGGAAGGAAGAGGACATTAAAATATGTCTATAGGCGAAAATCACTCCAGGCTCTTAGCTGGGCTGAACAGTGTGTGATTAGAGCTACATGGGGAAATGATGCAGTGGCTGAATTTTCCTCTCATCGAGTTTCCTCAGTGGGGTACATAACCCTCTACGTCTGTCCCTCCCACTCTTTCTCTCATTTTCTTCCACCCTCCCTCCATCCTCTTTCTTTCTCTCCTTGGCGCAGTGCAGTCAGCACACTGCATTACCTGTTCTAAAGCCACCGGCCTGTCCCGCTCAGGGGAAAACCCCCATTCCACCTCCATATATATAGGGGGGCTGCCTTGGGCAGTGTGCCCACTGCATATATGAGGGTTTTAAAACTGCAGTGTGTGTGTTTGCAGCCGCAGCAAATATTTGCCTTTGCACTATGAGTTTCGCCCGAGTCCATTTGTTCAGCTTATCAGGATGTCCTCTGGTGAGAGAGCATTGTGTTGCAGTCATTGTTCATTGGCTTCAATAACTGTGCCAATGCTGATGGACAGGAGAATAGATTCCACCGCAGGCTTTTAGGAGTCTGCGTTTGTTTGAATGTTCACTGTTAATGAGCTCAGTGTCTTAGTCAGATGTTTCCCAACTACTGCTACAGGTACCAGCTTGTCCAATCGAACGAGTAAAGTGAGACTCCACAAAATGTTGTGAGGAAGTTTGATTTGTTTTTGATTTCGGTTATTTGTTAACCGACCACAAATTTTCACAGTAGTAATAGCATTTTGGCCATTATTAGACATCAGTCGTTTAAAAATCTAACGATTTTTGGGCATTTGGGCACGTTCCAATATTAGCTGCTTAAAAATTTTGTTAGCTGCCTACTTAGACACATTTCAACTTTATGTGTTTCAAAACCTACTGAGATGCCCATTTAAACAAAATTAGTGGGCACACTGGAACATTTTCTTGCCTTTATTAGACATTCAAATCTGTTTAAACACTAGCCGTTAAACAACAACAACAAAAAAATATTCCTATACTTACAGGAGTAATTTTTACTATATACTTATATATGGCTGTCAAAACATTACTGCCTAATCCGGGCTTGGCTCTGTGGGGGTGCTAAAGGGTGCTAGCAAAATCAATACCTTCAGTTAAAGCAGTAATAATGCCATTTCATTGCAGATTTGGCAAACTATCCAGTGCTTATTATAGTTTGTGTTCTGGAGATTGGTTTCTATCTCAATGTGTTTTTGCAGCAGTGAGCAATATAGCCAATCACAGACGTATATGTTGAGGCATTACAGTTAGAACCCACTCACCGCTTATAGGTTTTGCTTAGGTGTTGTGTTCAGCACAAATCATCACGTTATAACAAAAAGTAGACACAGTGTAAATAGGACATTCATTGTGCAGCGTAGAGAACGAATGAATGCATAATGAATGACAGACGGCTAGATGTACATTGAACGATTTTGATGCACAGGGTGAAACACTTGATGCAAAGCTATGAGCTCATTAAGTCAGCATTGTGACCGCTTCAGATAAGAAAGAATGTTATCATATAAAAATTAAACAAGAATAACCACACTCTAGTTAGTGTTGCAAAACCATGGCAATTTTTTTTTTGCTTCTGATCTACATAGTTGAACTGCATTTTTGGCCGTCATATACAAAAATGCTGTTTAAGGGCCAAGTAGGCAAGCCGCTAGGTTTCGAAACACAGCTTGTGTGTTTGTTCATTGATTTCTCCTAACAGAATCTGTGATTGGTTGTATTGCATTGTAATGTATTTACAGTACAGTACAGTATGTCAGCCCTCCTCTTTCGATGTGTGTATTCACAGTGAGTGGGCAGGCTGACGAAAGCTGTTGTGTGCTGTGGCGTGTCTTAGTTGCATCAGTTTCTCGTTCTTACTTTGGGCTGCTGTTTGTGGTTTCAGAGCATCTTCGCCCAGTTCCAGTTCAGCAGTGAGAAGGTGCTCCCCTCGGACGCTCTGCGCAGCGCTCTGGCCAAAACCTTCCAAGACGAGCAGCGCTTCCAGCTGGGCATCATGGACGACGCGGCCGAGTGTTTCGTAAGACTTCTGTTTTATCCCCATTTCACCCCTTTCTTCCCACTTTCTCCTTATAAGTTACTTTCTGTTTTTGCTGACACATAGATCAGCTCAGGCATTTCCTCCTCTCACCTCTCTTCAACCCTACTTTCGTCTCTCCTCGCATCCCCTTTGCCATTTCTGTCTTTTTCCACTCCTCTCTTGGATTTTGTCAACCTTGATCTCAGATTCCAGAGATGTTAGGTGTTGAATTTCAAGCACTGCTGCTTGTGCTCATCCTTGTGTGGTTTGAAGAAATGGAAACATGAAGTCTGAGCAGAGTAGGGAAATAACTCCGGAGGAGTGCAGACAGCTAAAGTTTGACAACTTTTTGTAATATTCATAAATTACTCCATGTACTGAAAAAGATGTGTCTGGGTAACGTTTCTGGCAGGACGTGTTGGTGTATCTTTGATAAATATATTTGATTTAAAATGGCTGGCTGATAAGATTCTCTGAGAATGCCATGAGGCTTTAAATGAAACGGTTGATGGTTGATTCATATTTAACTGTTCTTCCTTCTGTAACTGTATTTCCTTTCTGTTGTTGCAGATTCTTTTTTGCTATGTAGTATGATCTTATGTAAATTCTTACTGTGTTTTTAGAGCTTTCCAACATAGTGGATGTTTTGTCAAATCAATTCACATTTAAATAAATAAAAATAAAATAGATTTCTTCTCAGAACTACCTTTTAGAACAATTCTGAACCAGTGACACAATGTTATTGGTTTTAATAGCCTATTTCCCCAAGCAGAAAAGTGAAAGACAGTTCATCATAATTTGGAACATTATACCTGTTTTAATATGTGAAATGCTCAAAAAGAGCTGTATTTCTTTTAAGACACTTGGTTTGATATTTTATTGGGTTATACACAAAAAATGCAAATATCTTTTAAGAAATTTCTGTCCAAAAACTTTTTTGGGCCCACTGTATCTTTCTATGATGATGCAATTCTAGAATGTGTTTGACATGCTCAGTAAAAAATATTTTTGCAAAAAAAATCCTTTAAAAGACATTCACTTTCATCAACTGAAATGCAAGAGAGGCTTAACTACCACTCACAGGTCATTCCAGATTAGTGTGGGACTAGCTTGTGGCTAAAATAGCAAAAAAAAAAAAATTATTATACATATATTATATTAAATAGTTTTTTTTTTATTATTTTTTGTATTTCTGTTTTATTTTTATTGTATCTTTTTAGTTTATTTTCATTGACTTTATCTATTTTTGTTTTGGTTTTAATATTTTAGTTTTTTATTTTAGTTTTATTTTTTTAAAGCAGTTAAAGTTATTTTAAAATGTCTTCCAAAGTTACATTTCTCAGCATGTTCTAGTGTTATTAAAGGTTTTAAGCTGTATAATATACCATGCATCTAAAATTAAATGTTGGATATTTTTATGTTATTTAGTTTTTCCTAATTATGTTACTTTTTTTTTTATAATAATCTGTTTTCAGAGATATTATTTTATTGTTTTACCAATAAAACATGTTCTCATGTTCTAGAACTGCTAGATTGATTTCCATAACATGCACACTTTAGAACAATTAAAGTAAATAAATGGCTCATACTGAGTCTATGAACACGTTGCCTGTGTAGACTGGTAGACCACTCAGATACACACATTGGAGCTGTTTTTAAGTGGATATTTAGGTTTATGGCCATAGGCGTCATGGGCTTTACAAGCATATGGCAGCAGGAGTTTGCAGGTATATATACGGTTCCTGCTGTTCCTTTAAATGAGCTCGGATAGGATCATTAAGGATGTGGAAGCTTTCTATAGGTCTTCCTGTACTCCTCAACCCACTCCTCTAATCCCCAGACCTGATTATTCAGCCTGGACCTGATTAAGAACCATAGATTGTGTTTATCTCACATTTATGTCCTTAAAGGACACACCGCGTGAGCATCAATACAGATAATTGCTTTTAAGCAAATAAGCAATTAAACGATCATTCACGGGCAAGCGGCTGAGCTGTCCAATCAAGATAGCTCGTCGAGAGACCCTGTGATTGGCTCCATCTTAAATACCCATTTATATGCAGCCAGTACTGTCTATGTCAGGGCTTTTCTGCCATAGATCTGTGAATGCAGCTGTGCTTACTCATAAGGTCACAAAAGACAGCATCATCAAAGTGTTATTTAGTTCAATTAGCACCTCGTCTGCAGTTCGGTAACAAAGGTCTGTTTCTGTCGCGGGCTCATTATTTTTAGCAGAGGATCTGTTGAATGGTGCTGCCATGATTTCTCCCATTTGTTTGACTGCCGCATTTGCGAGGCAGACGCAGGCACGGGGCCAAAGCGCTCGGCGCGCCATCCGTCTCTGCTTTTAGACGCGACCCCTCTCCTCACGTGCACCAGACGACAGGCAGTACATTAGCGAAATGCCAACTCTTCATTTCTGCCTCGCTCCTCTGCACATCTGCAGCCCTGCATAAATAGCTGCGTTATTATCTGAGCAGGAAATGAAATGCTCCATACACTAATGATTTGTGGTGTGATACTCAATGAGAAGTGTCTAGCGGAGGGCGTAAGATGTGATATTTTTCAGAGTGAAAAATTAGGTTGAATGCAGTATGTGAAGAGTCTATTTACAAGCTCAGAGAACTCAGAGTTATTAGTGCTCGGGAGCAGTTAACTAGTGGTACTAACTTACATTAATAAATATCTAAATATTTGTAATTGTGTGACTGGCTTAACTGTTTCAAGTCATATAGAAAACTTTTTTGCTAGGAGTAGTATAACATAATGCTGCTTTGCTGAATTTTTTAAATAATATTGCACACCAAGATTTCACACCAAGTGAAATTAAACAAAAGTGTCCTAAATACTTTTGTTTTATTGAAAAATATATATTTCAAACCTCACAAACTTTTTTTTGCTGTTGAATGTTTTACAGGCTTTATTTCATTACAATAAATGCCTCTTATAATCCAAAATGACAGTGTGTCACACTGTCCCGTGATCTTGTTATGTTATGTTTTCATGTATTTTTCCCATGTGCCGTGCGTCGTTTGTAACCCCGCCCTTCTCATCTGTGTTCACTCCCTGCCAGCCGTGTGTGTCCAGGTGTTCCCCTTTGTCTGTGATTAGTGTCTGTATTTATTTCATGCCTTGAGTCCAGCGTCAGTTGTTAAAGTAATGTCTCGTTATGTTGTGTGATCGTCTGCGTTGGTCTGCGCGCCTTCGTCAGCCTTCCTTGTTTCCTGTATTAAACATTCATTCATTGGAATTCCTGTCTCCGAGCCTCTCTGTCCCTCTGAGAAGCGAGACGGCGACATCACCAACGACAAAGTGTTATACAGTGCAAGATTAATACATTATTACATTTTATTTTCATTTTTTTATTACATTAATAAATTTAAAGTAGCAGTGTTTTTGCTACCTAAAACAGTTTAAATAGATTATTGGAATAATGCTGAAATAAAATATTGGGTGAAAAATATAAAAACGTGTCAAAGTTACAATTAATGAAAATTAAAATCAGTTAAAAAAAATAAATATAAAAAACTTTGCTACTTATAATACTTTGTTATAGTTAAAGTAGTTATATTTTAAACTTGAACTTTAATGCAATGTGTGTATATTTTCGAGAATACAGATACAGATAGTCAGACAGATGACTGACTGACAGACAGATAGATAGATGCTAGACAGATATATTGTCTGATGCACAAAAGGATGTTCTATTTCCCTATAAATTATTTTTCAAGTTTCCTATTTTGTTGCCTTAGATTTACCAGAACCTGCTGTTCCTCAGTAATTATATAGTGTAGATTGCTACTTTTTCAGATTTGCAGCCCGACTGTAGTTGAACTGTTTTGATTAAAACTGAGTAGCATGTAGCTTGGGGAGCTTTGGTTTTAAAGCAGTTTCTCCAGCAGTGGTAGTTGTAGGGGTGTTGCAGGCGTGGTCCACGGCTGTTAGCGAGATGAAAGGAAGGGAACTAGAGATTTGATGTATGGTCTTATTCACCTCTCTCACTTTCTCTCTCACTGCCTCATTCACCCTGTATTCCTTTGTCAGGAACTTGCAGTGTGATCGATTGATTTTAAATTTGTTCAGCCAAGGAATCAAAAGGACTCTTATGAAAAATAGATGTGTTGTTCTCACTTGATCAGATTAACGTGAAGTGAGTGCTGACAGAGAAAAATGAATATAAGGGCCGAACCACACAACTCACTCACTCTGACACACATACACATACACCCGTTCAAAGATGCCTCACTGTTTAAATGCTGCAGAAATAGCCAGCGTGCTGTATTGCACTGGAGCTAAACATCTTGTTCCAGAATTGTTTATCAGATCCAGATCAAAGGGACGAGAAAGCCAATGCACTCTCGCACACACACACACCAACTCACATTTACTAGAAAAGACCCAAACTGTCTGCGTTGGTTTTCTTCAGGAGAACCTCCTGATGCGGATCCACTTCCACATCTCGGATGAGACCAAGGAGGACATCTGCACAGCCAAGCACTGCATCCCACATCAGAAGTTTGCCATGACACTTTTTGAACAGGTTGGTGGGAAATATTATGTTTTTTTAGTGTATTTGGTGTGGTGCCTAACGTGTATTCTAATTGTGTTTACTCTCTCTTCCAGTGTGTTTGCAATAACTGTGGAGCCACGTCGGATCCTCTCCCCTTCATTCAGATGGTGCATTACATCTCCACCACATCTCTCTGGTAAGTGGAGGACCATGTTTTCATATCAACCATACAGTACATACGTTTTTGCTCATAGAGACTAATTATCTCTGTTCCAAAACTCTGTGAGATGACTTGCTGCTTACTGCCTGCATAGACAGCTGCTTTCTAAGTCAGCATCCTAAAATTAGAATATAACTGGGAGATTTGGAACCCACTACATTGACTGCAAATCTACTCAAACAGCAATTTTGACTGCATTTATTGTTAGGCTGTTTGCTAAGCTAATAATACAGTAACCTAATATGCATAAATACAGTATATACTATAATTCAGAAGTTTGGAGTCAGTGTAAACGGAGCAAAACAGAGACTTTTGAGAACAATGGCATGGATGCCTACATTCACTCTGCGTATCCTTGACGACCGTGTAAATGATTACATCAGGCTCATTGTTGCACCCATAGATACTTTATGTAGAGGTAGATTGCCCAATTGATGGCTCCAAACACGTAGGCGCCTCCGCCATAATAGGGAATCTACCTATATGTATCTATAGTTGTACTTGCATGAATGGTCATGTGTGGAATAGATTGGGCTGCTCCCTAATAGTCGACTAATTGTTAGTCAACCAAAATTTCATTAGTCGTATAGTTGCAGAAAAAAAAAATAAATCCCCTGGAGATGTCATGCAGTCCGTGACTAAGAGATAATGACTAGTCTATGGTAATACAGTACATCAGATGCAGGTCATTCATGGACCTGAAATATGGCTTGTTATCTGTAATATGTAAGTATTAGCAACTTTATATGGCTGCTCAATTCATGTTAACCCAGAGAAATGTGTTTTACAAGGTCTGTTCGGAGAGTGAAAAGTGGCGTGCTCACTGCAGGACAAATAGTATGCTTACTAGATCTTACAATACTGGTCATTTTTGGTCATAAAGATAAGAATAATACATCTTTTAAATCTAAGGACTCTGCACACTTATTTGTGCACACTCACTCATGCCTTACAGACATGAAAATATATCTATAGAGAGTGAAATGTCTACTTTCAAATGAATTAATTCAAATTGAAAACAAATAATCTCAGATTACGTAATACGTAAAAAACATGCATATAGGCGCATCACTACTGCAGAGTTGAGTGTTGCCAACTTCATCTCTTAAACTGAGAACAAAGAAAGCACTAGTTGATCAAAATATTAAAATGTTAACGCAGCCTCCTTATTGTTTTGCCCTCACTTTTGGAGTTGTGCTCTTGCACTAATTTGCCCTGTTTCGTAAAACTGGTTCTAAGTCTTCACTTACACTCTCAAATCTCGAACCTTTTGGCCATACTACTGCAGACCATTATGTCTTAGCCTTCACTATGTTTTGGCTCAGTTTGCCTTGTGCTGCAAAAATGATGGATACTTTCGTGGTTGAGGGTGATCTATTGGGACTTAGTGGGGTGTGCGACCGTGTGTACGCCGTTTAGTGGTGGAAACGGACGATTGTGGCTCCTGTCACTTTGATGTTGAGCGAGGGCTTCGATTTACACATCAGACTGGGAACTGAAGGTAACTTCTACAGTGTTTATCGGGTAAGTGAGCCACCAGCTCTAACTGAATGCTGAAGCCGACCTGCTGGGCTGGAATGAGGCTCTATATCACGGGTTATTAGCTGTCATCGTACATATCAGGCCCGTGAGAGCCATCTGCTAGAGCTATGTACAGGAAATGTGCCCTCCCCAAACCTCTCCCTCATGTCCTATTCTCCCAATCTAGTGTATAGATTGTTACACACATGCAACCTTCATCTGACATATTTTATGTCTTTTTCTCTCTTTATAAATCCCTGTTCCATATAAATCCCACGTGTTCACACAGAACTACTCTTACAGCTTCCTAAAAAGGTTCTTAGCTGCTGTATTTCATTGTGAGGGCTGATCCATCTGATGTTTATTATCCATGATAATACCATATCTCCAGAGGACACAGATAGGACGTTACCCATCACTCCCTATGGAATCATGTCCTCTGCCCCCTTCATTATGACCACTCTGTAAGACATCTGTATCAGCATTATGGTCATCAGAGATTCCCACATGATTCAGAATTTCACTTTCTTGATTTATTATGCATTACCATGTAATAGAATAGTTTTGATTCACCCACTAAGGCCCTGATTTATTAAGATACCAAATAAAGGCTACTAATGTGCCATCTGTCAAAATACAGTATGTGTACTAAGTTAGGAAGGGTGATTGCACAGACACAGTCTCATGTCACAGCTACAAAAATAACGTGGTGTTTAATTATTAAAAACTAAAGGGATTTTCTAATTTCCTGAGAAGTAGTGGGTTTGAACATAAACTGTTCTGGTAAATATGATGTATTTGTATTATATATGTAATATTTAAAAAAAAAAAAAAGATAAGATGAAAATATATATTTTCAAATATATATTCATATAAATATATATTTGAAAAAAAAAGTATACTTTTTATATACTTTAGTTTTACATTTTACACACACAAGCCTTTTTTGTCTTATGTTATGACCTTGTCCGGGAAAGTAGGTCAGGGTTTTCACTTATACAAGCATTTTACTTTACATGAAACATTAAAAGTTTGATATTTAAATCCCATAAAAGCACTCAAGTATCTATTGTGACAGGCTGAAGAAAAAAAAAACACAGATTCCCTTATTGATTTCTGTATCAGATATGAAAGTAACAACTCTCCATGGTTGAAAATGGAAAATAGAAGCTCATGCACATATATTTTACTTTAAATTGCTGAATGCATATTAACCTTTACCAGTTTGCACGTATTTTGCTGGCTTTGCATTGCACTTGTGCATAAAAACATGCAGTCCCTCTCCTCTCTTAGGCTCACACACACACACACACTCCGCAGTAAATCGTGTGTTTCGCCATGTGGCGGTGTGGCAGTAAATGATAGTACAATGTGTTCCTTCACTCCTGGGTGCATGCACCCCTGTACAGCCTTGAATTCTCACACGGCTGTTTTAATATGAACACACACACTCTCAAACTCACACCAGAAAACTAGAAGACTACGCAAAATGCTCAAAATCCTAACTCAGTGTTTTTGATCCAGAAACAAAGCTGCTAAACCAAGCTCGCACACATCATGGAAAACAATGGAACTCATAGAATTTATTTATTTCTCTCTTTTGTGAAACAGATTGGACAGGTTTATCTGTACTGCGAGGCTTACATTTATCATTCTGAAAGAACTGATTTGCAATCCTACACTATAAACTACACATCTGCCTAAGTGTGGCACATTTGGGACTCCAATGAAATGCACAGCCAAATGAAATGCATGTTAAACTTATCACATACATAATTTTATTCAAGGTTTGTTTATTCTGTTGTTTGCCAGGTCTCATTTACATAGAACTCTATTGCAGTGCAAATTCCACTTTTTAATCTTCCATGAGCATAAATAGATAACTAATTAAATAGAAACCTGAATAAATAAAGCTGTAATGCCAAACAACAGTGCAGCTTTTTTAATAATTATATCAACACACTTATAACCTAAAGTGATTTTGGCATCGATCAGAAATGTTCAGTAGCATCATGCAATTCATAAAGCAACTATTTTTGTGCAAATCGTTCGTATTACCATCAAATGTCACCCTGCGAATGATAATGCATGCAATAAATTATATAGATGGATGGATATGCAGGAAACATGCCAGAAAGGAAAAAAGATGATCCCATCCACCCTCTTAACATCGTTATTAATGTGTTGAATATGATTAGTGGTAATCTGAGATCATAAACACAGGATGCTAAACAATGTGAAACGTGATTCAAGATCAAACTGGCTATTTCAGTACATTAGCCGTTTAATTGCGAAAAGAGCAGTACGTTTAACATGAAAAGAACATTTTTTGTGTCCAAGTAAAGCACACTGAATAATGCTGAAAGTAAGACAGCGAGAGAAAGGGTAGACCTGTCTGTCTGATGTAAATTAGTGTCTGCATATAGGTTGTATTTAGCCCTCAAGGAACTGTCTCGGCACATTTCTTCCATGCAGACATGCTGACAGACGCTTCATGTGTGCAGATATACTGCATGTCAAATGGATGCTATCACGCTTAGCTTAAGGAAACATTAGCCAGTAAAGTACGCAGATTTCTGCACAGGCCTGCGGCTTCTGTCCTGATGGAGACCATGTGGAGACAGAACAGAGAATGAGTGCTGCTACATTAGTTTCTGATGTCTTTTAGGGAATAGTGAACTACGGACGATATATAACATCTGTGTAGACGGAAGTTGAAAAAATGTAATACTGAGCTGTATTATACTTGTGGTTCAGTATTATTGTATGAAGAGTTGTGTGTATTTTTTGTCGGTGGTACTAACACTGGTGCTTGAGGACACTTTGTCTCTTATTCCCTCTGCTGCAGTAACCAAGCTGTGCGAATGTTGGAATGTAAGGAGAAGCCCACGCCTGACATGTTTGGAGAGCTTCTCCGTAACGCCAGCACCATGGGAGACCTGCGAAACTGTCCAGTGAGTACATGCATATACACATGGCTACTTTACTTAAGCGTTTTTCATGCTTAACATTTCATTAAAATGAATGAATGATTTATATAGTGCTTTATTGTGTATTGCTATACACCCAAAGTGCTTTACAATCATGTGAGGGGGGTCTCTCCTCAACCACCACCAGTGTGCAGCATCCACTTGGATGATGCAACGGCAGCCATGGGACAACGGTGCCAGTGCGTTTACCACACACCACCTACAGGTGGAGAGGAGAGAGAGATAGACAAGGGCCAGTGGAGGGAATTTGGCTAGGTTAGGGTTAGGGCCTACTCTTTACGATGAGTGTCATGGGAGTTTTAATGACCACAGAGAGTCAGCACCTTGGTTTAACGTCTCATCAAGGTGGTCTTTGACAGTAGAGTGTCCCCATCACTATGGGTGTTGGGACCCACACAGACCACAGGGTGAGCACCCCCTGCTGGCCTCACTAACACTTTTATCAACAGCAACATAGTTTTCACAGGAGGTCTCCTACCCAGGTACTGACCAGGCTCAGCCCTGCTTAGCTTCCATGGGTAACCAGACTTGGACTGCAGAGTGGTATATATGATATACCCCGGAAAATCCTCTTATCTGTTTTTTGTTTAGATAGTTTATTGTTTAAAGAATTTGAGTAATAACTTTATGACTGTGGTGGCTCTGAATATGTGGTTAATTTCATTGCAAATTCAAGGGATTCCGTGGCTGACCAGAAAAATTTTGAGAAGCATACCGATTTTTTCTCATGAGAAAATAAAGACAAAGAAAACAAGACAGAAAAAATAATTCTCTTAATGCTTTATTTAAATGCTTAATTTAAATTATTAAATAAAATGATTTATTTTTTATTAAAATTTTATTTTTGGAGAATAAAGACACTGTGGAGTGCTAGATGAGACACGAGCATATGGAGGACAGTTAAAACAGTTAAATTAAAATGAAGGAATAATAAATGTCTTAGATGCTTTTCTTTGTTGTTTTGTCAAATGCTTTTCTTTATCCATTTGTAAGTCGAGTTAAAAAAAATGCCACTGGACAGTTCTCTATTTGGGGTAACGCATCCAAAATAAAAGTCTTCATTATACATATACAGTATACATATATTCAATAATGGTAATGAAATAAACAATTTTAAATATGTCAATTTATTTGTCAGTTTATAAGTGATTCATTTATTCACATTTTTAAGTTCATATATTAAATTAATATCTTTTACCTTCATTTTGTAAGTGTCACTCCTAGTCCTCC
Organism: Enteromius radiatus; assembly: GCA_032357445.1. NCBI lineage: Eukaryota > Metazoa > Chordata > Actinopteri > Cypriniformes > Cyprinidae > Enteromius > Enteromius radiatus. The sequence goes on along the minus strand of JAUCMS010000019.1, from coordinate 7,421,387 downwards.
ATACCGGCACAGCTATATTGGAAATCAAATGTCTGGGGCAATGCTAAAATATAGAGTTTAGCTGAGTGATATGGCCAATCAGGTTAAGTATTCCATAAAGCGTGTAATATTGTCCTTTAAAATAATAGCCTTATTTTTACCATCCAGTCAAATCCCGTTGGATAAAATACTTTCAAGAATCTGTCACTTGGATTGAATTTGCCCGTTAATGTGATCTTCCCCCAAGTGATTCAAAACAAACCCTTTTTTCTAGCCACCGAGATACTCCTTTAAGCTCTGCTGTTCACGTGGAAGCATAAAGACCGTCTGTTCTTTGCCCGAGAGAGTGTTTTGCTCACTGCTCTTCTCCTCTTTACAGCTGACAGACCCCCAACACACACACACACATACACACAGTCCTACCCTATTACACACCAGCTGCTGATCAGCTCTTACCACACACTGTGCACCCTCACCCCCGCCACAGGAGACGGATGATTTCATCAACCCAAAACACGCTCCAGCATCATTCAGCGTGCTTACGGAGAAACCGTGTCAGCTCTTTACAGTCTGCTCCATACCAAATCGAGCCCAAATCCATGCTTTCATTTCCAGTGATTTTCCATTTGTCGATTCCCTGAAATGGCTTTATTGAAATGCAGCTGAGATCGGTAGTCTGTAACGTCACTGCTCTTTAGAAGCTTAGTCGTCTGGCCCTGAAAGCATGTGTTTGTCTGGATTCTCAGTGCTTGGCAGGACAGACTGCGGAGCTGAGGCTAACAATGATCTCTAATGGGACACTGTGTGTCTGTCCCAAAGCTCAGCAGTGCCTCCACTGCTGGCTGTTCATTGGCTGCCTCGCTTGTGTGTGTTTGTCTGTGATGGAGCGACTGAGGCGGTGAGAGAGAGAGCCTGGTTCTGAGAATTGGGCTCTTTGTCTAATCCCTTCCTGCCCAGGTCTGGTGCCAGCCTGTTTGCCACCCCGCTGCCCACTCCACAAAGGCAGTGCCCGGCTAGGTTTTTGTATACTGAGAGAAGGGGTCAGGCTGGCAGTGGTGCTCGTCGCCAGAGCCTGTTTCCGTATACCGCTGCCAAAGTGCTCGGTGGAGGGCGGTGACTCAAAGAGCAGAGCTAGAACATTGGGTGCCGAACATAAGGCCCTGCTGGATTGTGTTGCCCTGTTTGAAGCATTCCTTTCATCTCTCCTTCACCTTTTCTCTCTCTCGCACACATACACACATGCACGTGTGATCAAGATGCCCTGTTTTCGTCTCATCGTTTCAGAGTAACTGTGGTGAGATGTTGCGGATTCGCCGGGTTCTGATGAACTGCCCGGAGATCATCAGCATCGGCCTGGTGTGGGACTCAGATCACTCTGATCTAGCCGAAGACGTCATCCACAGCCTGGGCACGTGCCTGCGGTTGGGTGATGTAAGACTCTTGCATGCACGGACAACACACTATCACTGTTCCTTTTTGTCACCACTTCAGTGCAGTAACCTTGAGCTTCCAGCTCCCTCTCTCTTATGCACAGTTCAGGACAAGAAGAGGAAACACAGTGTACTCTTTGTCACATTCAATATCTCTGTGGCCCCGCTAGTGCTACAGCGTTCTCACATCAACTTCACAGCAGGGTTGTGTGCCATTCTGTGTCGCACAGAATGCACCACTTGAATTTAAGTGCGTAGAGGATAGAATGAAATTCAAAAAGACTAATATAACAAGTGTTTCATACACACATCATATGGAGTAATTGCTGCATAAAATTCAGCTTTTCCATCACAGGATTAAATGCATTTTAAAATATATTAAATTAAAGTTAAAAATCATGAATTATAGTTTTACTACTTTTTTGTAATTAAATAAATGCAGGCTTGGTGAGAATAAGAGAGAAAATGATAATAATTTATATTATGACTATTATAGGTGTTGGTTTTAATATTATATTTATTAAATTTTTATTAGTTATCAGTCAGAACACTTAGTTTGCTAAATTGCTATTATTTACTAGCAGAGCGTATATTATAAAATAAAATTAAAACAGTTAATTGAACACGTTATGTAGTAAGTAAATTATAATTGTTTGTTCTTGTTGAAATCTATTTTGATAACCATCTTTTAAACTGTAAATTAATATTATTTTTTTATGCCAAAAATTAATGATTTGTCAAAATTAATGATACAATTATATTTTTTTGTAAAAATAATTAAATTAATTAACAGTAATTCAACATCCTGTGTATGTGAGACCAATTCCATTCAAATTCACACTCCTGACTTAAAAGAGAGACAATTCTTTAATACATTTTTAACCCTTTTTGAATGGACTTTGTTTAGAGATTCCCTCTCATGAACATAGTGTTGCATTTTGTTGCTGAAATGTTTCCAATTACTCAAATTATTCACATAATTATGTAGAAACTGTAAGTATTCTTATGTAATTTTGAATATATTCAGTTTATTCACTTTTTCATTTTAAAATAGCGCTAAAATAGCGATTGGTCCTCATGGTCAGTTTATGTCCTCTTTATGTGCCCGCTCTCCAGCTGTTCTACCGTGTGACGGATGAGAGGGCCAAACAATCAGAGCTCTACCTTGTGGGCATGGTTTGCTACTACGGCAAGCATTACTCCACCTTCTTCTTCCAGACCAAGATACGCAAGTGGATGTACTTTGATGACGCACATGTGAAGGAGGTAATGATGACGTGTCTGTCTCTGGCAGCTGATTCTAGTGTTTCTAATTGTGAATGGAGTGTATGGTTAACTCTGAATGTACCAAACCATTACAGATCGGACCTAAGTGGAAGGATGTGGTGTCGAGATGTATAAAAGGCCACTACCAGCCACTTCTGCTGCTGTATGCTGACCCCCGAGGGACACCCGTGTCATCGCAAGACATGCTGGCAGCGCAGCTGGACCACAGTAGCAAGGCCGGCTATGACAGCGAAGACTCCGGTGAGACTAAGAGGAGTGAGACTAAGAAGTGAGAGGCGGGACGGAGAGGTAGAGGGTTAAATAAAAAAAAAGAAATACTACTTATCATTGCTTATACTTAGAATCGGACAAAGGAATAGTTCACTTAAAAATGAAAATAATCCAAATCCATATAGAACATGAAACAACATAGATTGTGATTGGTCTTTTCCATTCATTTTCAATTTGAATGGGTACTAAAGTTTGCAAGCTTGAAAATGAGTCTAAAACATCATAATAGTGGACAATACAGCACTAAACCAGAAAGTAATTTTTTTTAAATGAAAAAAATGTCTGAACAATTCTTTTGAATCAGATCTTTTCACAAAATTAGATGATCTTGCTCCCTTATGCAATGGCCTGATCTGGTTACAAAGTTCACAGCTGAGTCACCTAGCCTCACGGCAATTCTTGAGTTATCAGTTCACTGGAGAGGAAGGTTATAATTAAAAATAAACATCCATTAATTTCATCCCACACAGTGTTATAGTATGACTTTAAAACTTAACCTTTTTGATTTCATTGTCCCCAAAGGCCCCATGACTGTTACATGAGTTTTTCATGAATGTTTCCTTTAGGGTCATTTGGAAAGACCACTGAGGCCCCCTAGAGGGTCTTGGCCCACTGGTTGAAAGCCATTTATTTAAAAAACTTGTATTATAGTGCTAAATCATATTGACAAACTTAATAAAGTTTTACATTCCTTTTTGAATCCTGAAAGCTTTGGTCCACATTCATTGTGACTGCTTCATAAAGTTCCTTCCACAAGTTTTGAATGTAAGTTTGGAATGACTTGAGGATTTAAATTTTTGGTGAACTATCCCTTTAAAATCAGGCCTTTGAACAGTTGTAGCTGCACAGCTGAAGTTAACTTTCTCTATTTCTGAATGCCGTTGCTTTTATCGTTGTCAGGGAGGGAGCCCTCAATTTCAAGTGACACACGCACAGACTCTTCCACAGACAGCTACAGCTACAAGCACTCTCGATCACACCATGAGTCCATGGCCTCCCGTTTCTCTTCTGACTCTCAGGGAACTGTGGTGTGTAATCAGGACAGCAGCGGTTCCCAGAACAGCATGGACACTGCAGGTACTTTAACAAACACACATGCTCTCAAATATAAATTCCACTGGCAAACTTGTCACGCTGAATCAAACTGAGAAGGCACGTGTCCTCTCAATTTTTTTCCTTCAGACGAGGTTCTTAAAGACCAGGCCACTCCTCTTTGTACACCGAGACCCTCTTCTACTGGCCATCTGCAGGACTATAAAGAGACTGTGAATATGATCCACAGCAGACCCCTCTCATCATCCTCTAGCTCAGGGGTGGGCGGCTCAGAGGCAGGGGCGCGGGCGAGGGATTGGGAAGACGAGAGCACCAGCAGTGAGTCCAAGTCCAGCTCCAGTGGAGGGCGCTATCGGCCTACTTGGAGACCCAGAAGAGAGGCTCTGAATATTGACAGCATCTTCAGCCGGGAAAAGCATCGGCCGGCCGGCTACGCTACGCTCGGACCTTCCCCGCTGCCAGAAGACCCGATGTCACCAGGGCACAGTGAGCTGATTTCAGGAGCTGCGGCGGAGGGGCCAAACATTGCAGCAGCAGAAATGGGGGGCATGCCCGATGGCTCAGGGGGCGTGCCAGAAATGGAAGTGGAGCATCTACCGATCCCACCACCTTTAAGAGGCGTGGAACAGCAGCCTCGGCTGATCCAGAGGATGGAGAGCGGCTACGAAAGTAGTGAGAGGAACAGCAACAGCCCCATCAGCATGGATATGCCCCTCAGCGACAACCCGAACCCCAGTGCTCACAGGTAACACAGCAACTCACCCAAACAAACTAATCTAGATATCAGGAGCTGTTAATGCTCTGTGTACACAGGCCATTTGAGATTATGATTTCAGGGACAGGCTTTTTAATAATTACATTACTGCATTCACTTGTCATATATGGAGTAATGTGAAGCTCACATATATGTAATTGTCTGGAATTTGTTTATTTGCCAAATCAAATTTCTGTAAATCTGTGCCAGTTATGGAATCCAGATGAGTGGATCCACAACAGCTTCGGCAGCTACGTATGTTCTCTTATGAGATCTATGAGCTATGAATCATCATCATAGTTCTGTGTTTTCATTGGTCTCGTGGCATGTGGGTGATTTCATGCCCAAGAAATGCTGTCCGTGAATTGCTCATCCAAGCAGACTATTGCCAGATTATCAAAAATCACACTGTTTCATGCGTTACTTCTAATAATGTTAATATTTGCGTTTTGAGTTTTTTAATTGTTAAATGCGAACAAATTAATCCATAAATATCTGTCCTGGTTTGTATCATAAGCATTAAAGTTGTAGTATACACAGACAAATGTACCACAGCGACATTGAGAATCACTCTCATGACTCATGAGTGAATGACATACTGTATGCTCTTCTCTGCCTCAGGGACAGCGGCAGTAAGAGACCTGTGACTTCTGGGCCATCCTGGCGCACAGTGCCCAAGTCCAAAAGCAGCAGTGCCATCCTGCAAGACCTCAAATCACCCACCTGGAGCAGCAGCCCACTGAGTTTGGGTGAGTCAATACCGGTCTTTGCATATGCACATTAACCTACTATTGCTACAGTACAAGGTGTTCATTTCAAGTATTAAACTAGGATATGAGCATCACTGTTACTTATTTATGTCTTTGTGTATATGTAGGAGAGGGGCGCAGTGAGCTGGATGAATTGCAAGAGGAAGTTGCTCGCAGGGCCAGGCAGCAGGAGCTCCAGAGGAAGAAGGAGAAGGAGAGAGAAGCTGCGCAGGGCTTTAACCCCAGACCCAGCAAGTTCATGGACCTGGATGAACTTCAGCACCAGGGTAAATGCCATACAGGGACAAACAGCAAAAACCAAATGAAAGGAGCAAGAAATTGTGTTTTAAAGAGAAAATCCCTTATAATCCTTTCTACAAAAACCAGCTTAAACCAGCCTAAAGTGGTTAGTTGGTTTTTCAGCTTTGCTAATCTGGTTAGGCTGGTCTGTTTTGATGGCTTTCTAGGGATGTACAATAAATCAATACCATATAGATTATCTATTTTAACTTAGACATTTTAATTGTTCTATTTGATTACTGGCTAAGCTGCTTCGATCGGTTTGTATTGATGGTTCTAGGGTGGTCTCGTCCAGTTTTCACCTGATCAGGCTGACCGACCAGCTAAACCATCTTAACACCAGTTTAACTAAGCATGAGGACCAGCTAGATCGATTTAAGACCATCTGGGAGACCAGTTTAAATCATCTACGACCAGCAAACAACTTCAGGCTGGTGTCCAGGGATGCCCACTACATCAGTACTATTTGGATATTGATTGATATTAGAATATTTTCATTGGGATATTACCCAGAAATTAATATTTCCCCATGAATTACTTGCCCTCAAGCCATCCAAGGTGTGTATGGCTTTCTTCTTTCAGATGAATACAATCAAAGTTCAATTTAATTGGCGTTGACTCTTTCAAGCTTTATTATGGCAGTGAATATGGGCCAAGATTTTGAAGCCCACAAAAGTACATCAATGTACATCACGTACAACAGTTTGCAGAAGCAAGAGATTATGGTTTAGTAAAAAAAATTAATATTTTCTTACATAAATGCATCTCTTCAGAGCCTTGTGGAGTACTTTTTTTATAATGGATAAATATACTTTTTTGGACTTTAAGATCTTGACCCCTGTTCATTGCCATTGTAAAGCCTGGAAGAGCCAGGGCATTTTTTTAATATAACTCTGATTGTATTCGACTGAAAGAAGAGCGTCATATACACCTACGATGGCTTGAGTAAGTAAATCATGGGGTAATTTTCATTTTTAGGTGCTTCTGGGTTGGTAGTTTACATACTTTACTTTTGACCTAATCAGGCCAACTCAAGACCAGCAAACCAGTTTAAACCAGTTTAGGCTGGTTCAAACTTTTTTTTCCCAGCAGGGATAGTTTGGAGGTAAAAGTTTACTCTTTCGTGTCATCTCAACTCTAATGCAGTGTCTTAAGTAGAAAATAGTTGAAATATCATTAGATATAATATACAAATTGTACAGTAGATGGGAGCCATAGCATCAGAAACACGCCTATACACTCAAATCATACATTTTTAATCTTGAATCCGAGTTTTCCCTAGTCAGCGTGCATGAAATGTGTACAAACATGCTGTGTCGGTGGCAGTCATCAGACTTTGTGCGCTTGTGTGTCAGTAGACGTCTTCATTCCCCGGTAAACCGTGCAAAGGTTGTGAGTGGCGTGTTTCCGGGAACACGCGGGGGCTCCTGTGAGCAGTGTTTGTGTGTGTATGAGCGTGTTCTCAGAGGCCTGGCCTTGGTGTGTTAATTGCAGGGAAGGGGGGCAGTTTTGAGCACTGCCTGGCGGAGGCTGACTCTCTCTTAGAGCAGTCGCTGCGCCTGGAGCAGGCTGGGGATACAGCTACAGCCCTGGCGCTCTCCCACCACGCTGTGTGTAAGTAATTCTAACCTGCCTCTGCTTGCTATGCCCAGCTCCCCTGCTCGGGTAACCGTCACTTACCCAATATATGCACTTTCTAGGTTTGTTTGGTAAGAAAGCAGCTCCCAAAAACATTCATATCCTCGCAACATGATACAAACCCATCAGTGATACCCCAACACTGCCTTCCCTTCCTGCAGCATCCTATCCTGTGTGTGTGTGTGTGTGTGTGTGTTTTTGCTTCTGTGTGTCTTTCTGTGTGTCTTTCTTCCTGTTTATGTGTTTGGCATATTATTTGTCATTACCCTGTCTTTGTTTTGTCTAGGGATGCACAGTATATTGTTACTACATTGGTTGGTATTGGTATTGTTAAAAAATTAATATTTACTGACAAATTGCTCTAGACTTGCTGATTTAAAAAAAATATAATTAAGTTTTAAGTTGGAGTACTACTTGTTCAATATGCACGTTTTTTAATATCACTACTGATGAGGATTGTTTGGTTTTTGAATAATATTGGTCTTTAAATGCAAGATATTTAGGTTGTACCTAAAGCATAATTGCAATTATATTTATACTATCTTTAGTTGGACTTCAGCACTACCGTACTTCCCTTCTACACAATCAAAGTGCATTAATTACAAAATTAGTTGTTCTAATTTATCAGACTTTAATTGTACCAATGTAGTATACTAACTATGAAGACTCTACTACTTTAATTGATTTTTCTTTTATTAAATACGTATATACAGTACAGTATGTGAATGTATTTGCAGTGTACTCAGCATGGAATAAATGCATTTCAGATACATTGTTTCTATTGTTTCTATTGTTTTGTTGCCTAAAGTTAATTTAGGCAAAAAGGTTTAATTTAGATACTAGTATTTTTAAGGAAATAGGGTTAGGGTTGAGGTATTGATAACATCAACATAATTATACAGCATACAGTATATATATATATATATATATATATATATATATATATATATACTTTTTATTTTAATAAATGTATTTTGTATTTTTAAGGTTTATATTTCTTTATTTTAATGTAATATTCAGTGCATCCCTGTTTCTCTTCACTTGTGATCACCATTTGCACAGATTTCCACAATCTGATTGGATGACTGAGCATGTGGCTCTGCCTGTTGATTGTTAATACCGCTGATAGTGGCGTGCTATTGAAAAGCGCTCGGCTTTGGCCATCTGAGAGTCCCGATCTGTGCCAGACAGAGGCTGGAACAATTTTAATCCTTTTTTTTTTTTTTTTTTGAACATTTTATTCTCTGTGTGAGCCCTCCATTTGGAACACCACTTGAATCGGCCTCACCCACAGCCACACGCAAACTTAAATCCATTCTGGATTCACCATCATAACATTCCCGACCTCTATAAATCCCTTTTGGTGGAAGGATTGGATTGTGATTGTGCTTGTGCTTAGCCGTCAGGTGAGGATACTGCCGTGCAATCTGTCTAAATCTCTCAGCACTCTCCAAATTAAAACAAAAAAGGTGGCTGTGTATCTTGCGCTTACCTGGAACGACAGTGTTTTTGTCCAAAGCACTGGCATACCTGCTTGAATGATTAATGAGCGGAGAACAATTTCAGCCATGCAAAACTCTCCACAAAGCTATTTATACCTATCCAGGTCGGCAAACCCTCCATCTCTGTCTCGCTTTGCTCACAGTATGAGTGTATATGTGTGCACATGTCTGTATATATGAGAGACGCAGCACTAATATATATATAAAGGGAAGACAGCTTTTGTAAATATTTCCACTTGTCAGATCCCTGCATACCTTTCACTGTCTCATCAAGACGGATCAGATTTGGCCCAAAGCGCATACAGGCCTCTAAAATCCCCTGACAGCCTATAAGGTCATGCCTTCACTATATAGAAGAATAGTTTCCTGTTCCTCCTGCCAAACGAAAGCAACGCCTGCCACAATCCTGCAATCCATCATTGGTTTGGTGTGTGTCTACGTGTGTGTGTGTCTGTCCTGGCTGTCGCTCCTGCTTCCTGTGTCTTCAGTCTGTGGTGTGCCGTCCTAACACTTCGCCACTTTGCATCTCCCAGAATGCCGTCAGCTCCTTTTCAACCCATTGAAAGCGCTGCACGTCATCTGTAGTTAAAGCTAGCTCAGGCGCAGCTGGTGTTGACAGCAGTAAATGTTCTGAAAATAGCATTTTTATGATAGGCAGAATTAATGCTAAACCAGACTTAAACGAAACAGGTTCAAGGGAACCATGGCAACACTAACCTCCCATGCTGTTTTTCATGTAACAGCCCCAGACTGGAGAGCAACCAAATCAACTGTTTCCTAATGCGAACTCATTTTTGGGCTGCAATTAGCAGTTAATCAGTGTGATGGATCTCTACATGTTGTTTAGTACACATTGCGAACGAGGGCTTAACAGCTCAATCACAGTCGTTGGTTTCTCTCTTGTCGTTCGGCAGAGCAGCCCAGTGCTTCTCCATATTATGATCTTTCTGAACTCTGTTTGTGTCACTCATTGTGAATGGGTTTGTTCAGTAAGCAAAATACTGCACAAAAGCAGGTGATGTGTTTTTAAATGGGTAACATGAAAATGATTGAACTCAGGGGTGTCATGAACCTATTTGTTTCAGCAGCTCTATAGTTTAATGTGGATGGGGATGCGGGTTCAAATTCTGACTTAATATACAATTTCTCTTTTAATAAACCAAGCCAAAGTTCAGTTGAACTTGACAGCCACCAATCACAATGCATTTTTTGTTGCATGGAAAGAGTTTTTGTGATGACGCCTTTGTTTATCACAGAACATTATTGCTGTTGTTATTTTTGATGTAAAAATAACTAATAAATACATGTTAAAATACTATACTGTGTAAATTATAAAATAATATATTGAAAACTAAATTATTATTATTATTAATTTTGTTTAATACAAATTGTATTTGTATAACAACCTTCTAATACACAGGTCAGAACATAAAACCTTAAAGAGAAAAAAGCAAGAGCACGTAACAAATATTTCGTTTTCAATAATAATAATAATAATAATTCCTTTTATTATTGTTGTTGTTGTTTTAATTCCAAATGTATTCGTATAATAATAACCTTTTAAATACACAGGTTAGAACATAAAACATTGTAAAGAGAAAAAGTAAGACAGCATAATTAATATATACTGTAAATTTTTTTTGGTATTATTATTGTTGCTGTTGTGGTTGTTATGTATATTCAGTAATTTTATTTGTATAACAACCTTGTATTATACAAGTCGGAATATAAAACATTGATACAACACAACAACTTACTTTTGTGAAAAAAGTAAGAACACATAACAAATATTTTATTTTAAGTAATAATAATAATTACTATTATTGTTGTTGTTAAAAATGTATTAGCCTACAAATTGTTACAGTAAATACGTGTCAGAACATACAACATTTTGAAGAGAATTTGGGTTATGACACTTCTGATGCAAGCTAACCCATTACATGCAGTCAACTATGTGTCAACTTTGATGAGCTAGCGTGCAAAGCTTTGCCTATTGAACAGCCTAGAGCTCACTTTGGGGTGAAAGGTGGGATACATCCCACCCTCACCCTCTCTTCTTTCTTTCAATTTCACTACTTTGTCGTTTCTATAACAAAGAAATGGTCCGCATGCCGGCCCCTCATAACTCAGCTCTTTCTTTTTCTTTTCTGCATTTTCTTTTCTTCTGCTCTTCTTTCCTTTCCCTTTTTGTTGTTCTTTTGCATTATAGCTAAACTAAGATTTTCCATGCATGAGGGCAGTGCTAACACTCATAGCAGGACTATGGCTGCTGACGCCAAGCTGCAAAAATGCATGAGGAGAGCGCGGGGCCTACAGCAGCGCATGCAGCAACAGCAAGAGCAGCAGCAGGAGCCCAGCCGCCCACAGGGGCCCACCAGGTACCTGTACTGTCACCCTGTATGTCCATCGTTTAGATCAGGACTCTCTCAGATCCCTGGGTCTGTTAGGGTTGTGTGGTACACCAAAATTTGAAAACAGTACAATACCAGCATACAAATTTAAGTTTAGATTTGAAAAATGAAATTAGAATTGATGTATAATATTGCTCAGATGCACAGATGCATGATTTTAGATGTGAAATTAAATGTATTATGAGATGTGTGAATAAATTATTAAAGCTAATTGATCTGTGCATGTTAGCAAATTTTGTTAACTGTTATTTGTCTTAGTTTTTATGTGCTATCTTCACGCACTAGAATATTTTAATTTAATACGATTTATAGATTTATATTATTATACTGTAGAGTTATTTTGAAATACAAATATATGTTTTATATGTTGTCAATTCCATGAAATTGCTTGTTTTAAAAAATAGAACTTATCTAATAGATTTCATGGTCTATTCAGTTATTGGTTAATTTTTAATTTACATAATATGCTAATCTGTCATGCATAATATAATCTACCTAACATCTGTATTTATAGATACAGAGGTACCAAGGGTGGTATCGTACTGAAGTCAAAATTTTGGTCTTAAAGCCAACCCATGTGTCTGTGATTTTTTAATTAGGAAAAATTAGAGTTATATTGAACTTTTGTAAATTGGTAATGAAAAAAGCTGTGTGTTGTCTTTTATATTTCTGTGATTGTGATTTAGTTTTATTCACTTAAAGGTGTTTTAAACTTGATTTAACTGATCAGCTTGTCAGAAGTCGACATTTTACTCTCACAAAGAGCTTTGATTGCTTTGGTTTATGTTGTTTGTTTTCCAGAGATTGTAGAGGTTAATTTCTCATTTGAAAACAGGCATACAGATGGGACAGGTTTTATAGATTCCTGATAGTATTAGAAGTATTAGACCCAAGTATTAGAAGGCGGGGTGCAGTTGGCTGAGTTTTTGGCAAACCCAAGCTAGCAATATTACATACATGGCATGCCACTTTACTAATAAAGTAGAACAATGCAACAGCCACTGCTGCAGTGTGTCCCATGTAATGCGATTGTTTTATTTGTTTTTTCTTGTTCCCTGCTTTCTCTTTCCCCTCCATTGATTAAAGGCGTTGATGTGATGTATGGCCTGACCTGGCCAAAGCCCCTTGGGTAATTACCCAATGTAGTGCTTGAGGAAGTATTTACAGTAAATGAGCACTCCAGCACATTAATCAGGGATGTTTACCTATGTGTACTGAACTTCTCCCAGTTCAGTTCCCTCTATAACAACTCTAGGGCATGCAGCAGCCGCCAGGAACCACCTATCACCTAATACTACTTCCCTAAATCAGTGATTCCCAGTCAGGACTATCCTGGGGAACTTAACTGTAAGCAGGTTCCTAGGAGCAATGTGAAAGATTTCAGTTTGACTTTTTGAAAATTACACAATGTTAAAATGTTATTAAATGTTTAATAATTGTGTTTTATTTTATTTCATTTTATATCACTGCACAATGTGTTTGCATCTTCCAGAGTCTTTTTACTGTTATTAGATAAAGATTTATCTATAAATGAATCTATCACACGGGTCATCTGTGGTTCACTGAGGGCCAGTAGAAATGACGGAGGATTGATGGTTTTCTGATGGATACTCTGCTCTGCTTTATTAGAGGTGAATGCAAATAGCAAGCAGGTTTCCCTTCTGGAGCAAACCCAATGCTCATTCGCGTGCACTCCACTTCTGGGGAGCTTTTGGGCATATTTATGGCTGCTGTAACTCTGGTTTATATGACGACTATGAAAACGATGTCAAGGTCGTGTAGTGCGTCAGCTGTGGATGGCACGTGGGGACTGTGTGTGTGTGTGTGTGCATTGTATGAGAAGTGGCTCATGAATACTGGTGTGAAGGACGCAGGTCTCCTTGAATTCAGTCCTTGGCAGCATTGTTAACTTTTGTTAACATTTTAGAAAATTTCTTGCAACAAAACCATTTGTTCAAGTATCACTGGACACTGCAATAAATGAATATTTTGAATGAGTATTGATTTACAAATTTAACACCAACTGATCTTATCATCAAAGACCTGTTAGAACTCAACTTTTCCTGTTTATTTTATGTCTGCCTTAATGAATGAATACATACTGCATATTTGTGGTAGTATAAAATATATCACAAACGCATACATAAGTACACGTTTATATGCACAAGGAAATAATAGCATCAAGTTGTACAAAGTTGACATTCAATGTTTATATTTTATTTTATTTCAGATTTATTTCAGCAAATAATTAGTTTAACAATAATGATACTGATGTGAAGGCATTTTACTCCTTAATGTTTTAATTACAAAACTTCATGTTAAAGTTGATTAATTCCATTTTTCAATTAATTCATGTAATTATGTCATTAAATAAATGAATTTTGCCAAAAATTTAATTAGTGACATTAATTGAGTGATAATGTTTAATGAGACTGTACTAATTTCAGATAACCATGTTAATTTTTCAGAGAGTGTCTAACCAAAACCCTTCTCTTGCTTTTCTTGCCTCTTCAGTGAACAGCCTGGCCCGGTCCAAGTATTGTTGACAGACAATCAGGAGGAGGTCTGGGAGACCAATCAGGATTCTGTGCTTGGCCCACCCTCTCCTCAACACATGAAATCACCCTCATCTTGTACAAACTCCCAAACTCAGCCTTCTAGTCGCCCATCACTCAATCCCAGACCTGCCTCTTCTCAGTCACAGCCCCAAGAGCGCAATGAATGCAACAATTGGGCGACCCAGAATGAGGATGAATGGGGTGGCATCAGACTATCAGATGTTCTCCAAGCTTCAGGCATTCGGATCATGCCCATTCGCAAGCACCTTGCCATATCTCTGCCCTCTTTGCCCCTTGATTTCTGGGGTGTATTGGGAGAGGACGAAGAGGTCTCCAGCTTTCAGCAACCTCAATCTCCACATCCTCCTTTGTGGCAGGGCAATACAGATAGTCCAGACCGGATACCCCAATCCACACCACCCGCCCCTGTTGAGGAGAAAGGGCCAGTGCCCCGAAGAGCCCCCATATGGCAACCTCTGTGTGCATCTTCCCAGCCCTGCACCAAATTGACCCCTCCTGTTACTGCCCGACATTGGTCCTCTTGGAGCCTAGACCGCCCTGATGCTGTTGTCAACCCCTACGACACACCTCCTGATCAGAACCAGCAGATGGGTCCTGCCCTCTCTCAACACACACCTGGAAGACCCTTTGCTCCTCACAGTCCCATGAGCACCAGGAAGAAGACCATCCATAAATACTTAAACTTCCAGAGCATGGAACCCACAGAGGCCGAGGACCAGGAACTTTCTGAATTGGACTCACTTTACCAGGCTAGTCTGCAGGCTGGCCCTGGTCGAGCCCTACGTGGTACCAACTCACCTGCTGTTGTAAGACCAGGTAAATTAACATTTTCAATTGTCTCACACATGTGTCTTTACATGCACTGTTCTGTCTTGGGCTGGACTACATGTGCGGTCACATTTACTATTGTTTGGCCACTTTTCACAGACGAAATTTAGTAATTTCAAACCAGGAACCATGCAATCAGGAATTTAGCAATTTTGCAATTCCCACACAGTGGCGTAGCAGACAGTCATGCTTTTCGAGGGGGCCACCGCAATAACCTCTCCATGCTGGGGTGTGTCGAAAGAGGATGATCATGTATCGACTAAAGCTGAGATATTGTCCAAAACACCAACTATTGGCAAATTTAGGAGCATTAGGAATTTTCAATTAATTTACATCTGTTACATTCTTATTAGGTTTCTTTTATTATTAAATTAATATTACAATTAATTTCAGAGCTCATCACTGCAAAACTGATGCACTGTGAGGATTATAAAAGATCCGGGTATTAGCTTACTTTAAAACAGGTTTATTATACAATGGATTATACAGTATGCCTATGATTAAAGCTATTAACACTGCAATTCACAACTCATCAATGAAAATTAAGAGCAGCTTTATTTAAGCACCAATTTACAAAAACATCCTGTTTAACACTAAATCTTTCTTATATTTTTTGTCACTATGTTTGGGCCACAAGAGAATATTGAAGGAGTAAATTAAAACAATTATATTTGATCTTTAGCATATGAAGTAGATTAATCATAAAACCTAAAGATGTCCGTGTTCCAGTCGGCGTGCAACTGATACTTAACTACCATTGGCTCATCTGCATTCATCTGCATACACAAAAGCATGTCTATAAATATACACATTTTATAATATTTTTGTTTATGATGCCTAATGTAAGTGTGAACAAATTGAACCATATATTGAGAAAATGTCATTGTTGTCAAACCCAATTTTCTCTGACAGTACCTCCTGCTGCAAGAAAGCTGCTCACTGGAGTTGGACGCTCTCGGACCCCCACAGCTGAACTTGAGAGAACTGCTTATGGACCGCCAGTTTGTTACAGCCCTACTGGATACATGAACATGGTAAGAGATGTGGTGCAGGACTTATATATATCTCTGATTGCAAAGCTCTCTCCATGATTTATTGTTCAAATTAGTATTGGCATTGGTATTGTCTTTCTCTGTATTTTTTTTATCATGGTATATCTTTCAGACTTGTTCTTATGTAGACTTGTTCTTTTCTAACTTAGATTTTTTAGTGCTGTTTCCAAACAAAATATCTTGAAATTCTTAAATGAATAAGCATTCTAATGACTTGTTTCCAGCCAAAATATCTAGACATTTTTAGATGAAGGATTTTCTAGACAAGCAAAAATTATTGTCTAATTTTTCGAAAAAAAAAAAATCAAAGTCAAAATTAAGTGAGTATTTGTTTAGAAAAAGCAAAGTAATCTGCCAGTGGGGTAAGCAAAATAATTACTTCAATCTTGTTTCAAGCAAAAACGTGCTTAATTTTGTGCTATAATTTGTGCTATAATAAAACGTGCAATCATTTTTCTTTAGAAAATCCGTCTTCATTCAAGAATTTTTAGATATTTTGGCTGAAAACAAGACAAAAGAACTAATATAGAAAAGCATTTTTTTGTAGTGAAGCACCGATTTGCCTATGATTTCAGCTTTTCGTCAGTGATCTCCACTAATAGTCATTGAGTGCGTTTACATGCAGCCAGTAACCCTTTTAAAACCCGGATATTCACAATAACCCGGTTCCGCACGGCCAT
>JAUCMS010000019.1:7391899-7404775 GCA_032357445.1 Enteromius radiatus | reverse complement strand
TTAGGGGTAACTCTTTCTAATTATGCTTGTAAACGGGTTATTCTGATCAACTCAGAAACCCGAATACCGACCTTAACACGATCATAACCCGGATATTGGCTGCATGTAAACGTAGTCAGTGAGAGAAAAATCAGGGCTAAAACTGTGTAGCATGTAGGCTTCATTAGATGTTACCCGCCATTAGTCTAAATAATCTAGGTTTTATTTACTTACTTTGTTTGTTTATTATTCAATGGTTCTTTAATGAGGGACGGCTGTCTCTTTGTTTTTATTTTTTGTTATGGCTGGTTTCTCTCCACATCATAGCTTGTTTTTCATACAGAGAACAATCTGTTAGCGCATGTTGACTTTGTTTGGGTGTTGTGTCTGGTTTCCTCCAGACTTGTTTTCTTCTGCAGTAACTCTTTGTTCTCTGTAGCCCCTGTCGGTGGCCCATCAAGAGCCTCAGTCAGGAGAGCAAGACCAGTATGATGCGGATCACCTGCGTCGTATTGCTCGCAGCCTGAGTGGGACTGTCATTGGCCGTCGCCAGAACCGTCTCGCCGTCTCCCGAAGCTTCGTAAGTATCCCACACATCCCTCAATTAAACCAAAAGTAACTCTATCTGAATCTAAAGAGCTAACCAATGGCTAAAATATGAATGAAATAGTGTGACTAGTGACTACTGGCTTTCAAAAGTATGCTAGAGGGGCCAAAGGAGGGGGGAAGAATAATATATCTGCCCTAGAAACCTGATAAGAGCGCTGTCACCTATGTAGAAGAGTGCTAACACACTGCTACTTCAGCCTGATCTGTGTGTGTTGCCTGTCCCTTGTCAATCACTGCTGAGCTTTACACTCCGCATTTACATCTAGTTATTTTTATAGCAGATGCTGCCCATCAAAGCTATTTGGTGTGTATAGTTTGTTTTGACATTGATTCAATTTCTAATATATAATGTATGCCAGAAATATATGAATGCATAACTGTATTGTCACATGACATCCACGTGCACCGTTGCACGCAAAGAGAGTCAAATACACATGCACAACTTCTCATTGTCTTACTGAGTCATACTGCCATCCTGTGTCCATATGCTGTAGCTTCACTACATTTGAAAAGAGGACTGGTGTGTCTCATTTATAAAGACGTGCATACAGTCATCTCCCTAAATGCATGCGTATGCACTTTAAAAATGTTCCCAAATCGTTCTTGCTTTATTAAAGTCCTCTGTTCATAAGTGAGCACATATGAAAAAGGAAATGCAACTAATTTGGTTACTAGATTCTAGTTTCTGGCCATACTGTATATATACATATTTAATTCATTATCCTGTCAGTGATCCATTTTTTCAGTTCATCTCATTTACATGCACATTCTTTTTCAGACCATGTTCTCATTAAACCTCTTACACTCATTAAACCATTAAACTCTGAAATGTGGTTTATCCACAAATCTATTTGAATTTCAAATAAATAGGAAATTAAAAGTACATTCTTCTCCACTATTCACCAGTCCCCACTTTTGCCATTTATTGTTTTGCTTTTAGTAATTTGATTAATAATTTAGCTTTAGCTTCTTTTTTTTTTTTTTTTTTGGAGGTTTATTAAAAAAAAAAAAAAAAAAAAAAAAAAAAAAAAAAAAATATATATATATATATATATATATATAATGTATGTTAGTTTGATTATGTTGCATGAATAATAGTATTTTATTAGTATTTTGTTGTGCATGTAATTGTACAATAGTTACTCATTTCATTCATTTATTCACTCGCACACACAATGCACAAAATTATGTCAGTGTGCATTGGCATAACAGTGCATGATCACAAAAATATCTAGTATGGCTGCTTTTTACTTGCAGTTCATGTAAGAACATTTTCACATCAATTTCTGCTTTTAAAGGGATAGTTAACCCAAAAATAAACATTATGATCATGTACTCACCCTGACTTTAGTTTTAACCTGTATGACTTTCTTCTGCTGAACACACAAGAAGAATGTTTAAACTGCCTTGGTCTATACAATGAAAGTAATTTTTTTCGCAATATCTTGTTTTGTTCCACAGAAGAAAGAAATAAGGTCTGAAAGGGGTTTGAAACCGCAAGAGAGCGAGTAAATGATGACAAAGTGCTCATTTTTGGGTGAACTATCGCTTTAATAAATCTCAATTTGTTCCTCATTTTTGACTTGGGATCAAATCTGATCTTATGTGCATTTTATAAATGAGGCCCCTGATTCTTTTCGTGCCTTACTTTTGTGCTCCCCATCTCTTCCCCTCTCCCCATCCTCCCCATCTCTTCTCCTCTTTCTCTCTCTTTCGACTGAATGCACTTGTGTTTTTCGTCGGCCTTGTGCATATTAATGTATGTGTGTGTTGTGTGTGTACCTAGCTGGGGGACTCTGGGGTTACGTCATATCACAACTCCATGTACTCACCTAGTTGCCTTCAGTTTCCATTGTCTCATTCAGACCTCCATCTGCTTCAACCAAGCTGTCTTCATCTCCTTCCATCATCTTCACCCCCGTCTCAGCAGCCTGGGCCTTCCAGAGAGGCCCCAGGTAAAGCTCACTCTCGCTTTCCACATTCATAACCACCACTTCCATTCAAAGGGCCATTTCCCTCTTGTTCTTGCATTCATGTCTCTGCCATCACATTGCAGTTGAATCCAGTTGCAGCCCCCCTCCCCCATACCCGCATTCTCTTCATTTTCGTTTCCTGCTGTTGAAGAAGCTCCTCTTTCGTTGTTGCTTTTTTTCTTTGATTGGTCTGGTTCCTGTCCTTCACACTCCATCCTACCCCACTGCAGGATGTCTCCAGAGGTTCTCCGAGTTTCTGGCTGTGTTTGACCGGCGTCAAGCTCTCTCCGGTGGGAAGCACTACGGTCCAGCAGTGAGGCGTATTGAAAGACATCCCCTCTGAAGTTCTCACCCAACCAATTGGCTTTGGACCAGGTCCATCCAGCCCTGGAACATTTCCACAGATTGTTTCCCTGGATGACCATTCTGCACACTCCATCCCATTTCCTTCACAGTTTCCTGGAAGGAGAACATCCAGAGACCTGATGCTATCCTCAATCACCCTGTGCTCTGTATTGTTCCTGGGATGATGCACTTCAGTTACCCTGCTATAGTCAATAAATCTTTCCATGCAGAAGCCCCTGAAGCTCGATCCACAGCATGAAGGAAAGAGACACCGAAACCAACCTTTTTTGTTATTTACGAGCACTGGGATAGCTCGAATCTTTGGGGCTGAGGTGTGTGTGTGTGTATGACTAACCTATAGTCAGACCTGCAGCATGCAATGATAGGAGTGTGGGGTCCTTATTCGGACTCCCGCAGTGAGCCATCCAACCCAGAGCACTTAACTTAATTAACCCCAACATTCAATTAACTGCAGAGGAGAAGCATACAGTACCTCCTTGCTGCACTAGACGGTAAATGTGTGTTTGTGTGTATGCGTGTGTGCATGTGTTGGGTGGTAAAAGGGGAGGGGCTTATTGTAACCCTGCCCTAATTTATACTACAGGTCAAAAGTTTGGAATGATTAAAATTTTTAATACTTTATTCTCAAAAATACAGTAAAACTGTGAAATATTATTACAATTCAAAGCATTGTTTTTCATTTTAATTTGTTGCTTTTAACATTGATTATAATAATATTAATAAATGTTTCTTGAGCACCAAATCAGCACGATTTCTGAAGGATCATGTGACACTGAAGACTGGAGTAATGGAATTAATTACACTCTAAAATATATCTATTTTAAATTGTAATAATATTTCACTGTTTTTTTATAGTATTTTATTCAAATAAATCTTACAAGATATTAAACATTTTAATTATTCCAAACTTTTGACCGATGGGGTATTAAAAACCATTCTTTACCCTTCCTCATCGCCTGTTCCACAGATGCAAGTTCTTAACAAACCAATGTCTCAGAATCGTCGTTGCTTTGCTGAACCTTTTTTGCCCAGCAGCTCTCCTGCGAACGTTTTTTTTTTGTTTTTGGTAGCAGGATGGGTTAATGTCATGTACTGTACATGTAAATGCTAAGTACTTTAACCTGTGAATCGAGATGTTTTGTACGGTGTCATCTCTCAGCTCTGGTGCTTTTTGTCGGAGCAGGCATGTAAATCTGCGGCCCTGGCGCAGAGCGTGGAATGAGACTGTCTCTTCTAACCTTTTTTCCTCCTATTTCTCTGATACGGGCATTCCCTGTAGCACACAGCTGTTTTGTGTCTCGTGTTACAGGCAAAGACTGTGTACATGTTTGACTGAACATACACTAACAAATGAATTTATTGTAAAAAAAAAACTACAACATCTTAAGAAATATACAGAGGAATGGAGAAACTACGTAATGACGTTATGGAATGTTAATCAATTCTAGTGGTAATAATTATCTGCATTAAGACAAGTATAGTACACTTCAGAAGTGTAAAGCTGGAGAAAAACTGCTATTTTAATTCCATTGACAGTTCTCCCATTTATACAGGGAGATATGCCAAGTTAAGCTTCCTTTTTATTGTTTATTTTACTTGATTCTATTTTTTTTTACTTGCAGTGACACTGAAACCATAGCTATGAGTCTGGCACATGATGGATCTTCAGGCTTGTAATAGTTGAGGGGTCTCATCCCATTCGATTTTTGTAGAATCTATATTATTTCTAGATTTTACTTTAATCAACACAGCTGAAGAATGTTCGGCCCTGATAGCCTGAAATTTGGACTGTGTTATTTATATGGGGCCTTGAGCAAGGAATGCTTTCATACTGTTATTCAAATAAACTAATAGGATTTGTGAGAGATATTGACGATACTCTGATACTGATCAACAGATGTTTCGTATCACAATATAATATGATTAATGCAGTATTCATTCTAATCATATTGTGCTGTAATATGTTTTATTTTTTCATTAAAAGACTTTGAGTGCTGAAATTAAAGTGATTATAAAAGAAATAACGTACAGAGATCTAGATCTTATTTAACTTTGTCTTAACCAAAGATTGGCTCTAACACAAAGATATGCTTTTTTGTCATTTATTCATCTTTCATTCCTTTCCTTTTAAAGGATTTTTGAGAATGTAGCAAAGGTGGTGTATGAGTATGCTATGCAAAATGCTCTCTCCTGAACTACCAGCAAAGAGTCAGACTGGGACAAAATCAAATACTTTTTCTTTTTTTCCTATATACTGAGGAAGAAAATGATTTCCTGCTGAATTGTTGAATCTTTACTTATTAATGTCTGTACAGTTATCAGCCTTTGAATGCGCGTTGTAGCTGGTGGGAGGAGGTTTTCTCAAAGATAAAATGGCATTTCAAAGTTTTCCATTGGGGACTCGTTTGTAAATGCTTGCGGTTGAGTGAACTTGTATTTTTGCAATAAAGTTATTACCAATGCACTCCAGCAGGGGCGCTGCACAAACGCCTACACTCTGTGTCTGAGTGAGTTTTTTTTTTTTTTTAGAAAACGTTTGAGTTTCTGTCTTACAATACAAGTCTATATAAAATGGTATTTTAATGTATACCATTATCAAAATCCTCACATTGACTGTGATGAATGAACACCAGACTAATTTTATAAGATAATCTGCATCATGCTCAACCACTGTTTTTACAGTATAATTTCTACTAAGGAAGGAAAGTATAAAAAAGCTGTATGAGGGGTCTTATGATGACCTTCAAGGAAAGCAAGCTCCCGCTTAATTAAAATTGGCATAGACTAAAATGTCCAAAAAACATTTGTCATGCTTATCTTTCTGTAGTACATTTCAAACAGATGCATACATGTATGACAAACTGAAACTCATCACACTCATCATACAGTAAACACATTTTCAAAAAGGCTGGACATTTCACATCCTCCATATTGCACACTATGGATTGTGACTGTAGAAACAAGATGCACCCAGAACACAACAGACAAACAATTACAAAGAAACTACAATTAACACATTTAATTGAACATGACATTTTAAAATAGAAAACCTATCAATATAAATAATTTGCTAATTTGCTAGTACATCCAAAACTTTAAAAATCTCACATTCAAAAAGATATATATATATGTTTTCTTTACATGTTAGCCCATTATAACAGTGGCTTGAAGGGCACAATTCTGGCAAAAAAAAAAAAATAATAGAAACTCATATATTAAGTTGTGCTTATGGTCCACTGATTACTTTCATCTTTCATGTTTTAAAGAATTAAGTTTAATAATTGACTATGTGCCAGAATGGAAATGTCCTCGCAGAACCTGAAGTATTCTTGGGACTTCTGAGAGGTGATGACCACAACTTCTGTTTGTTTAGACAGTTTCCTCCACAAGGTGTCAGTATAGATGGTCTTTAAGTTTATTAGATTTTTTTAAAATTTACTCTCCCTTCAACAGTGTTTTTTTTAGATGTAAATGTATAAAGAAACTGAGAAAACTTAGAAACTTAGAAATTGAGTCTAGTGAAGGACACACCTGCAGTCATTCTGTAGTTCAATAAAGCAGTTCTTGTCATCTGTTTATGCAGAAGAAAAGATGGTGTCCTTTTTTTCTACAGGAAGATGTTTGCTTTCTTTTGCCAAGAAGTACTCAACAGTTTTCACCCCTGAAAAGAATGGTTAATTGCACTTTTCTCTTTAGTTCAGCTGACAGATAGAAATTGAAATATTTGTAGATCCTCAAATAAACTGCTGTTTCACACACAGCAGCATTTCTGGATGTGGCTCAGGAAAACAAAGCTTCACATTATTGTGCACGCATTGCTGTTTTGAGATGCCCTTTACAAATGTTGCCTGAGGGAAACAGATGAACCCAAATGTACTTATGTTATTTAGTTTTTCAGCAAAGAGGCATTCCTGATTACTGGAAAGAAGAAAACTGAAATATGAAAGAATATCTATTTTTTCAGAGTAAACATTTACAGTCTAACAGAGCAGTGGCTCAAAGAATCTCACATAAGGATTCAGACTAGACCAGATGCAAACTTGAGGTCGCGAACCCTGAAATGACATTTAAAGGCAGAATTAGAACAGTTATGTCATTAAGAAACAATAAACAACACAGAATTTACCTCATATTTATATTAATTATCATCTTGTGATCAATATACAAAGACTAAAGTTTAGTAATGGGTCATTCATTTTTAAATGTTGAGAGCAAATGAGTTTTCTCAAAGAGCAATTTGTTCATTGCTTTTGTGACTACACATGTACAACATTCATTTCATGAACAGAATGCTTCAGGAGGTGACTTTGAGTCAATGACTTGGACAAAAACACAGAGTGAAGAAATATCATCAATCGTTTCATGTAATTTGTCTTTGGCTGGTGTCATCATGATTTTTCAATATGGAATATGATCAAAATTTGAAGAATTTGGCTGTTGGAAATGTCACATTTTAATTTAATTCTGCTCAAAGGAACGAAATGACTTGAATAAAGATTTGTTCATTTTGCTGAACAAGGTCAAAGTTAGGAAAATAATCTTCTCATCAAAGCAAGTAAATGTCTTTATATGTGATGCTTGGTTGTTCATTTACATAATTAACAATTCTTTCAGATCATCTGCCTTAAGGCAAAACACTACTGATGAAAATGTAAAAATTTATGGAAACAAAATAAGCCCATAATCTCAAAATTGACCTTTGGCTCAAAAATAATAGTTTTGGGGTCATTACTTTTTTTTTTTTTAATTATTTTAGTTTTGTAAGTAGTTATGTAATATGATTTACATATAAACAAATAAATATTTGTGTTTCTGCTCCAATATTTACGTGGATCCTATGATTGTTACCCTTCTTTTTACTGCTGATTGGCTACAAGTGTGTTTTGGAACTCAGTCCACCTTCATCTTCATTTATATTTGTTCTGTATATGTTTGTGAGGTAGTTAACTGGTTGTGTGGGAGTTATTACATCATATTGGTATTGAAACCAAGCGTGCCATACACATTCTGAACAGTAAAGTCAAAATAGTAAAGTTCAATCTCTCTAAAAGTGATATTTCACACAAAAATGAAAATTTGATGTTTATCTGCTTACCCCCAGGGCATCAGAGATGTAGGGTGACTTTGTTTCATTCAATAGCACACAAATTAAGACTTTTAACTCAAATACCTCAAAAACTCTCTTATACACCACAATCTCCAAATCTGATCTCACAGTTTGCTCTGATTGGCCAGCTGACACAATGCATTGTGATTGGATGAACTCAGAAATGTCAGAAATGTAACACCCCTTAACATAATCGCCAGATCGCTTTCAAAATAAATAAAAAGACAGTTTATAAATGTAAAGTTTATAATGTCCTTAGTAGTTTTATCATTGGTTTAAGACTGAAAGGGGAACAGAGTCGTGTGACAGACACAGCACTCGTATGCCGTGATTGACTCCACTGGTATGTGACCCTGTCTCTCTCTCTCTCACACACGCACACACACACACACACCATTCATTTCTTACGCTGTGTGAGAGCAAAACTCCACATTTGAACATTTGAGTCAAAAGCAAATACTTATAGTAATAACACATTTACAGTCGCTGATTCAAAAGAACCAGATTGTCAGAGCAAAGAGCAAATAACTCAAACATCTGGGTTGCGCTTTTCTGTAGTAAGTAATCTTAATGATTCTTACCTGCATCTACTTTCAGAAGGCCAAATAAAGTGCTTTGGCACAGTGTCTCTCTGACATGGCTGCATCATCATTACTGAAACCACGCCTTCTTTCTTTGCATGACCATTTGGACAGCATTATGCAAATACAGTAGTACCACATCGTGACATAGACATGTGGGGGGGGGGGTGTTTTCATGAACCTTCTCTTTTACATGAAGACGTTGAGCTTTGTAACTCTGCTTATCTTATACACGCACAAACAACTACATACCACACTAAAGAAATGAAAAAACAGAAATCGCATCATATAACCCCTTTCATTTTAGGATCAGAAAGAAGGTAATGCAAAAACTGTATTTCTACTGCTAATGAAATAGTGATGTTGGGGTAGGCATTGATGTTCTGTGGAGGCTATGACGTGATAATTTGACATTGTTTTAGCAGGTTAGCTCCAATATGAGCAGTTTTTAAAATAAGCTTTGCACTTTTTAAGGGTGTTTTTATAGTGCAACGACTTCTTATATGTCAAAAGATCAAGGAAAATTTGGTTCTTTAATTTATGAATCTTCAAAAAACTAGTTGTACCATTGTGAGTCAATGTTGTGTATGTGTTTCCGTTGTTTTCTTCTGAATGAAGGATGTGAGTGTAACTTGAAAATTTGGATGCGTTTAAAGCCAAGTGATGCTGTAGCTGGTGATTCAGCTCTGGATGCGCACTTGATCCGTCTCCCCTCCTCTCTCTTCCTCATCGCTACATGTGCCACAGCCTCACGTGCGCTCAGCCACAGACGAGTGGGTCTGCTGCCTCAATGAAACACGTCTTGAGTTGCTAAAAATATCCCTCACTCTGGAGGAAGGGAGAAATAGAAACCAGAGGGATATTTTTACTCTCTTTGACTGACTCTGAATCGTGACTTCTTTGGCCCACTGCTTCTTTGAGCTTTTCATTATTTATCTATTTGTTTGTATCTCACAGCAGGTTTATTGACAGGAAATTGTACCATAAGGGGCGGGTGAGGGGGTTTGCATGCTAAATAGTGGCAAAGACACCTACATTCTTCCTCTTTCTCTGCACGCTCTCACAGAAAATCCCACAGGCTTCACCTGTGGTCAGCTGAAGAGACTTTCTCAGTTGAGTCACAATCAGGTTCTCTTCAAGTGTTTTAAGACCAGTCAGTGCAAGTTTCTTTCTTATTGATTTACATTTAATCCAGGACTAGGCTTAAACCTTGTCTGTGAAACCAGGGTGAGATTCCCAATTTAATTTTAATCTGAACAATTGGTGAAGATGGTCAGATTGAAGCTCTTTAAGAACTTCATGCAGCTCATTTACTACTGTCATTAAAAGCAAAAGGGGAACACTTTTTCCCTTATTGTTTAAACTGGAATTCACTTTATGCAAGTGTGACTGCAGTCACATCTTCTTACAAGTGTGTCGTTGACTTCTGAAGTGTGTCAGCAAAAGTATACTTTGGTTTTGATGCAAACGCATAACCTTTAAAACTTTGCTACATTGTGGACAAACTAATTAGTATACCAAAAAAAAGCATGGAGAAAATCTCTACAATTTGTGTGCACTATGCTAATTATGAAATTTACATCACTCACACTGTATGTATAACATTGCTTTGTGGAAAAATATACTTTAGGCTTAAGCATTCTTCATTCTAAGCATGTCAAGTATGTTCAATCAGACTGCAAATTAAAAGCATTTTCATTAGGGGTCTCAGAGTTTTGAACCACAATGTACATGAAGTCCATCACTACAGGTAGACTACATGGTCATCCAAAATGATATTTATCTCACAAAACTTCTGGGAATGTAGCAGCTCAGGCAGGTGAATGCGATCTGTATGATTAGTTTATGTTATTGAGTTTTCCAGAGCCTTCCATGAAAATTCATTAATTTGCTGCATTCAGCATGGCTGTCACTCAGGACACATTCATTGGTTCAGATAACATGAAAATGCCACATACCATGCTCTAGTTGTCAGCCACCTATTAAGATATTAGTCCAGTGTTGGTAATAAAGTGAATGTCTGTTGATAGTGTCTGGCTAAGCTATGTGCTTTCCTCAAAAGCCAGAGAGGACAGACAAATTCCCTCATGACTGCAAAGCAATTGTGTTGCTTGGCAACAGCTGTAGCTGGGCTATCACCTTGTCACTAGTTTGTGAAATTTCAAGAAAAAAGGGACAATGCAAAACAATAACAACTACAACTTAAATAAGCTCAATTCAATAACAGTTGTTTGTGCTTATTTGTAAGTTTAGGAAATCCGAGACTTAGGTAAGGTTCAAGTTTTAGAAAATCTTTAATAACAATAATCCTATTCTCATTAGCATATGCCCTCACCTCCATCAGGTGGTGCTGTAGTCACACCCCTTAACAGAACATGTGAGGATCAGATTGACTTCTCTCAGCAGTAATGTCATGCTTTTTAAAGTGCTTAGTTACAACTCAGTGGAATTATGAAATATCTTTCTTGGTACGGCTAATAAAATCTCTGTCTATGCCTTTCACACTCACAGCTCCACAAGCCTTGAGCTCTGTAACAGTTGATGAGCATTCTCCGGACCAGAGTGAAGCTGAGGCAGTGTGCATTCAAGAGACAATTATTCCCATGAGGTGACAGATCTATACATAGCAACAATGCTCTAGGGGAAATGAAGCACACAGATTATTCTATCCAGAAAGATAGCCATCAGGATTATGCAGAAAACAGTCTGAAATAAAAATACAAATCTAAAAGCCTGGTTATGTCTCAGAGCAAAAAGAAAAAGTAACTGCAATGTCTGTAGTACTTTGAGATATCTTGTAATATGACTATATCTCTCACACTGGTGATTATATTGCAATGTTACTTACTGTAATATCTCAATTGCCTCTTCACAGAGAGTTTGATTGACAGGTTATCTGACCAATAATCATGCAAAATCTGACTTAAACAAAAAAGCTCACAGCAGAGTAGATGAACGCTGGTGGACTTTAAATTGAACAATGGTGTGTTTTGGCATCTTTTCAGAGTTTAAACAATACCTTCATTCGTGTTTATGTCATGCTATAGATAGTAAAGAGAGAAAGATGATTGGTGGCGCTACAGCAATCTGTCACAACACACTGTATTAAGGAGCCCCACAATTGTATTTGTTGTTTGAATTCCTTTTACAAAATGGCAAAAATTGAAGGCTAAGACTATATTTCATTCATAAAGTAACCTAAGTCTTGTGTGACAGCATGTTGTTAGTTTTCTCTTTGCTCTGTGATGTTTTCTGCTGCATGAGAATATAATGCTTGGCATGACCGTGGATGGCTTGTCAGATAGCAACAGTAATAAAGGGGAGTAGGTCTTTGCGAAGGGTCAACTGCAATTTTTTTTAACTTCTCACAATTACCTTTCAGTTTACCCTGAGACAGAAATGCACGTCCATTTACTGTAGGATTTCTAAATTGTTAGCTTTTTGCACTGCACCAATTGATTGTTG
This sequence comes from Enteromius radiatus, assembly GCA_032357445.1. NCBI lineage: Eukaryota > Metazoa > Chordata > Actinopteri > Cypriniformes > Cyprinidae > Enteromius > Enteromius radiatus. The sequence goes on along the minus strand of JAUCMS010000019.1, from coordinate 7,392,695 downwards.
CATGACTATAGAGCTATAGAAAGCAGATGGACTCTTATGCTTTCAAATTGCTTTCGTGGCACTTTGATGTCATACAACAATTGATCGGCATAACGCAAAATATTAACATGGTTATTTTAGGCGATTTAGAAATCCTGGGCAGAATTTGTCTGTTCGCCTTTGTATTTCTTGAGAATGGAATTGTCTTTTACAGTAACAATTGTTACTTTTAGAGAAAATGCCTTAACTAAACCGAGAGTCACACTGACCTTACAAAGTTCAAAATTCCTAATTTTCCAGTGACCCTGATTGTTAGTTAATTAAGTTGAGCATTATGTATGTAAGCCTGTAGGCTATGAGCTCATGATTGCCAATGAAAGTGATTGGAGATGGGAAGGGAGGGTGGCCTGACTATTGACAGCGTCTGCTAGAGAACTGTCAATATCCTCCCTGGTAAGCTCATAATTCCTTTGGTCCTAGAATCATATAGAGCCCATCTGCTTTCTGCCAGTTCATTTAAGGTGGTTTAAGATGCCATCCTGAGCCTTTTAAAGAAATTAGATGAACTGTACTTAGACTTTCTATCAATGCCACTCCACACACGTGAGCGTCTTCTGTCTAGAAAAAGGTTGCCCTAGTGTTATTCACTGCTGAGCTGCCTGAACCATGAAAGACAGATCACAATCTGTCTGCTTTCTTTTGGTCCTTATAGGATTTTTTGTAAAACTAATCTTTAAGTTAGTCGGACACGACAAACGAGAGCTCCCTTAAGTTAAATTTCTTATTGTCTATTTTCAATCTCAAATCTATCTTATAA
>JAUCMS010000019.1:7359022-7372923 GCA_032357445.1 Enteromius radiatus | reverse complement strand
TGGACTTTGTTTGTGAGTTTGCCTTTTCTACGTTGCTCTCGTTTGTTACTGATCTGACCCTGCCTGCTCATTCTGCTTAAACAATCTGCAAATGGATCCTAAGTCTGCTGATTCATCACAACACTTTCGTCTGCTGCCACTTCAAAAAAAAAAAAGAAAAAATAATTTTCCCTTGCCATTGGTCAGTTTTTTGTGGGCATGTAAATTTACAGTAGTGTACTGTACAGTAGTGAATAAATACAGTAGTGCCCATATATTTCCCACAATCCTTTAAAGTTTACAGTAAAATACTGTATACACATTTTACAGTATCTTACTGTCCATATTACAGTAAAATACTGTTCAAATGACAGAAATTGGTAACAGTGTGGGAATGTCAATTTACAGTTCTTCTTCACTTCCAAAATGGCATTCTACCCAGAAATTTCCTGTAATGTACAATACAGTTTTTCAACGTATATATAGTAGGGGAACTTACTAAACATTTAAAAGGTTTTTACTGTAGCAATTGTTTTTTACAGTTTATTTCATTGTACTTTTTTACCGTGTGTGTGTCAGTGCTCAAACTTTGTTTGAACATCATTCCTACTTCTTGACTTCATCCTGTACTTTGTCTAACAAATTCAACCAGTATTATTATACCAAACCAAAAGGAATGGAAAATATTTTTTGAAATTACAACCTTGAAATTGAGACATTCTCTTGTCTCTTGCTTTTGAACAATGTCCATATTAAACAACAACAGAATGCATGAGCAAGAAACATATGTAAAATAATAAGTAATATAATAAAAATTAACAAATCACTGAAATATCAAAAGGAATGATTAAATGGTTATAAACAAACAAAAATGGCTAAAACTGGCTCTTAAAAATCCATCCACTGTAGTGAAGATAAATGAGAGGGTTAAATAATGATTCACTATAGTAAGATCTGCCTATGGGAAGCCAAGAAAAATGGCTCAGTTGTATCAGTTAAAGAATGCATAAATTTAAATGATTAGCATCTCAGAGCTGCACATTGTCAAAGTGCTGTCTCTGTGTCTGATGTTTTTTTACTAGTAATGTTGTAGACATCAATCAAAAAGAATCTGTGCAGTTCGAAACTTTAGCTTGAATTCAAGTTCACCTTCCTCCAAGAAAGCTCTTTCAGGAAATACACCCCTGCTCTTTGCGGAAAGGTCTCAGCTTTTGTTGGACAGACAGAGCAGATAATCTCCACAAAAAGACTCTTTTTTTAAAATCAGTGGATCAGCTGTCCTTTATCACAGTTTCCGCTTGAGATGTTTGGGCCCGTAGTCTGCTGAGACGTTCCTTACAGATCAGGAAGCTGTCAGCTGACAGATTTAGAATTGATTGTATGTGCTTTGCTTCTATTCAGACTTTTCTTCTAGCCGCAAGCTATGATAATAAGTGGAGCAGCACAGACAAACAAGTTCATTCATTGTTGCAACACAGTTGTTCTCAGTTTTGCAAGTTAATTTTTGTTCTTTATAAAATCTTTTAAATAATGCAAACATAGGATTATTAAATAGTTTTAAGGACGTTTCTTCATTGCGCAGTGGTGCTATTCTAAACAACTGCAGCTCAAAAATAAAGCACCGTGACATTGTTCTCTCTCTGCTATGATTAGCTAATGGTATAAATAAGCTCCTTGCAATGTGGTGAAATGTCATGTTTCTCTCCTTTATCCATTTCTGTCTTTCTCTTCTTGTCTCTTTATATCGCTCTCTGAATAGATAGAACAGCAATAGTGACATTTTAAGAGCACTTCCCATATTTGTGCCACAGAATAATCAAGAACATGCTCTCGTCCAAATCCCTCATCATAGCAGACAAGTACTGCAACAGTGCTGGCATATGAGGATTAATCCAAATATCAGCTCTGTCTCTCTAGATTAGTCGAAATGACAATCAAGGCAATTTGTAATGGATACTTTGTCTTCCCGTGTCTACTTTCTGGTGTGTCATTTTTCAATTATTTTTTGGAATAGTTTCTTTGGAAGTTACTGCGCATATATTACTACTGTTCAAAAGTTTGGGGTTGGATATTTTTGTGTGTGTTTTTTAAGGATGTCTTCTAAAATGCTTATGTGTTAACTGATAAATATATATATATATATATATATATATATATATATATATATATATGTATAAGAAACATAATATAATGAATATTATTAGAATTTCAAATTTCATAATATGAAATCTAATATGCTGATAATTTAAAATCAGTTTCCTATGAATGAGTTCCTTTAACATGATGGAAAAAAACAAGGTAACAGTAAGACTGCTTTTTAATTCTCAGTCTCAGTACTGAGTTCCTGGAATAAAAACCTGCTTCCAAGAATGAATTATCATGTTGAAGGACAGCATTTGTGTCTCACAAACCATGCTTTCTTTTGACTTCCCAGCATGTATAGAAAAAGCCTATAAATGACAGGCACCAAATTTCATTTATGCTTACATGGCTTGCCTACAAAGTAACTGGGTGGATAGACCGGTGACTTGCTATCTCATGATTCAGTTTAAGGTGGCAAGAAAATACAGCAATTTTGTTCTATTGATCATTTGGTAATAGTTGATTTGGTAACAGATGACAATCTTGGCAGAGAATGTCTTTCATTGAGTGCAACAGAGATTAAATGTTAAAAGTTTGTTTTGGGAAACTTCAACCACATACATAATATTGTGCTGCCTATATAACACAGAGGATCTCCTGATGAAGTTTAGGATTGACCAAAATTAAATGTAATGGCAGAGCAAACCAAACAGCCCTTTGTATGCACACATTCTTCTCAAGCTTTATTGAAGCACAATGATTGTTACCTTCTTTTGTTCAGGGCTTCTGTATGGAAAATATCAGGCAATTTGTGTTTTTGGTTTTCATAAAGCCACAGCATCAAAGGCCAACTGACTATATTGAAAACCTGATATATATCTATTTTCTGGGGCACTAATAAAAGATGAATAAGCAAGTACTTTTGAATTTAATCAGAAACAACCAGCTTCAAACACTCATTTTTCTGTTCCTTAAAATATCAATGTTAAAATAAAGTGTTACCAGTGTTTGTACAGATGGCCAGATGTTTTTCCACTGAAGCATTATATGCTCTTTGGATCATTCTCAAATCATATCAGAATTGTATGTTTTGCAGAAAACCAATATCCAGTAGTGTAGGGGGTCTGCTTTAATTAGATGATGAGCTTTTATAATGGCCCATTAATTTTCCTTCTGCCATTTCATGCTACACACATTTTGCATTAATCCACCACTGATCTGCAGCAGATTATAAACTCATTAGTTCTGAAATGTCCTTTTCTCTCATTTTGTATTTTGCAATTTGTCATACTGAGCCATTTTACGGTATCCACTATTGATACCATCTTCACAACGTCTTCTTCAAAGGCCCTAGAAGATTTAAATGAAACGGGAATGATTGCCACTCTGATTTGCTAGTCTGTATTACTCACCCACTGTATGCTCTAACTATGAAAGTGACCTACAGAATGCCAATTCTACTTGTTAAGCTCTGTCTGGTTTTAGTCATTCCAGTCAATAGAATGAATGCTAACAGTGTTGCTAAACTAAGCAGTTTGATGTACTAATTGCTTCTTAAGAATGGAGTCTGAGGGCAAAAACCGAAAACTGGCCCGCTTGCCATTCTAAAAGCTTTTATGTGTTCTCTGTTCCACACACCAATGTAATTGAATGAAACGGCACAATCCACTTCAAAAACCAGCTATTGAGATATTGAGCCGTTTCTAAATTTATAGCTAACACTAAGATAAAGTATTCAGATTCAGTGTCCTTTATGTGTAAATGTAGCAGATTGTGCTCATCTGAAATCATCTCCCGGTGTTCCCTTTTTTCTTACTGTGTACAGGTGGCAATGGTGCAGGATGTTCGACATTCTTTCCCAACAGTGGATGTTCCAGACCATGCTCATTACACTATCGGCTCTGTCATTCTAGCAGTGGGCATCACTGGCATGGTGGGGAACTTCTTGGTCATGTATGCCTTCTGCAAGTGAGTCCAGATATGTTGTTTCTTAAACTCCTGGTTAGATCTGCTCACCCTGAGTCATCGTTGCACTGCAAAGGCAGCTAAAATTACAGACCGCAGTTTCTTGACTGGGCTTCAAGAACAATTACTAGAAATGGTTGAGCTTTTCTTTTGTATTGCAGCATTTGACATTTCTTTTGTGTGTGTTTTCAGGAGTAGGAGTCTGAGAACACCTGCCAACATGTTCATCATTAATCTAGCTGTCACAGACTTTCTGATGTGTGTCACTCAGACGCCAATCTTCTTCACCACTAGTTTGCACAAGCGATGGATCTTTGGGGAAAAAGGTAATCCAGATGTCAGATAATCATGGGCGCTTGATCAAACCCTTGGTTCATTTCCAGGATTTCATAGTTACTTGCACAGATTCTAAATGGACTTTATAGGCTGAGTTCATGAGACTGATTCCAGTGCAGATGAGAAGAAAGTGTAACAGATAATGCTAAAGGATCTCAGTTGGAGAGAGATTATGCAGCGATGCATAACTGTATATCCTGGTGAAGGAGAAGAAACACCTTTGTGTCCACAGAGGTCAAAGCTCATGTAGATATGAATCAGTGTTCATATTTCAATTACAATGCTTACAATTGCAGTTACAAAGGGGCTCTAAAACTCTAAAAAGATGATTTTGGTTCATTAGATGATTGTCTGATGAATCAGTACTCTGAAAAATAATTAGCGTTCTGCTTTATCAAGTTTTTTCCAGTATGTTATTATTGAGGAGGAAATTATAAGGAGTGGTAATTATATTTTCATTGTCCTAGAATATATAAAAACAAACATTTTTGTAAAAGCCTGTGAATTAAAATGAACAGCTAACAAGCTTAATTTGTTAATGTTTTATCTGTCTCATGATTTGATAATTATATTATTGTATTATATTACATGCAACACTTTCTTTTGCAATTTTATCTGAATTTTAAACTGAATTTTAAATGACTGTTTAATGCTAGTCAGTGTTTCCAGCCAGTTGCACATATTAATTAAAAAGTAACTTTTTCTATTTTTGTGGAAAATATATTTGACATTTGTTTAGTTTGTATTCCTAAAAGCATAGAAGACAATTAACATATTTGAGCCATTTTCTTATTCATAGGTTTGTACTAATGTCTAGACTCTAGAAGAACGGTGAAAAAAAAACCTAGATCTATTTCAAGTTGAGAAGTATTCATTTTGCTAATAATATTTTGAAATATGCACACATGCACTTATATTTGAATGCCTTATATGTCAAAACACAAAAGTGTTGTTTGTCATGTAAATGACATCAATTTAAAACAAAAAGTTAAGTAGTTTTCATTTCTGGATAACACTGTTGTTAGTTTAGCATTTCTATCATAAAACAGTTGTCAGATAGGAAATGTTTCCCTACTCCTATTTTATCTGACGCCTGCAGAACAGCAGTTAGCGAGTCATGAATAAACAGCTCCCTACAAAGTCAATATATTAGAGATGTAATCTCTCATGTGCTCGGTAGCATGTGTGGGATTAATGTGATGCTCTAATGTTAGGCTTTCGAATAATGACACAGATAAAACAGAAAATGTCAGGTCATCTGAGGATCCCTTGATCATTGATGGTCTTGTTTAGATTTCAAACCTTTTAAGCACTTAAAGTGTGTTCTTTGAAGTGAAGTAGTTGCTGGATGGTTGATGAAGTGGAATGACTCAAACTCTCTTGAGGTCTCTTTTCAACCTGAGGAATGTGTGAGAGATCTGCTGCACCTCCTCTGAATGATGTTCAATAAAACCCCCTCACGGTGCTCTAGAGTAGCTTTATAAGATGGTGACAATGGCACCCACTCACTTCACCCATTCACAATCATTATATGAGTTTATGTTGCCTGGAATCATCTTATAAACATCACCTTGTTAATAATAAGTGAGAATTTTAATACCCCCCCCCAGCAGCCATACAGTACATTGTATATTGTTTCGTTGTCAATATTTTATCCACAGTGTTATTGTAGTTTTATGAGTACACTGTAAGGCTGCGTGTCCACCAAAGCTTTTTTGTCAGTTGAAAACTCAGCTTGAGCGCTGTGGTTGCTATTTTATATAGAATATCCGCTGAAGTAATGGCAGACACATCGCGAATGAAATGTTTCTCCAAACATTATACTTCATAACAATTTGATCTAGTAAAGACATGAACAAACAAGCAATACTACTGTAACTTCTCCATTGTTGTTCAGCCGTAGAGTCGGTAGCCCCGCCCCACCCCACCCCGCCCCGCCCCTCCTCTACTCTGATTGGTTTGCTGACTCGAAAGTGATAAAACCTTTAAGAATGGTACAAGTTAGTCTTATAATCTGAATATTATACATGACACATAATATCCAGTGGGAAAGACTTTGCTGATATTCTTGTTCTCTCTGGCCCTCTCATAGTCAGGGCTATAATCAAGCAAAGGTTTCCTCCAATATTTAAGTTAGTAGTCAATAAATATGGGCTTCTCAGTGACCCATTCTTAAACGTAAACCTTTTTATTCCAGAATGTAAAATGTAAAACCCTGTTCACATTAGTGACATTTCCAAAGCAATTATCGATTCACTGGGTTACAGGGTTTTCCATTATTATAATAATTACACACTTTCTGCATGCTATAAATGAACTGGTATTCCTATGTTGATAAGAGAAACAAGTTCTTTTGCATCTAAAGCTATTTTCTAGTCTTATTAATTTCATACAGAAACTTGACTGATGTGGTAGATTTATCAGGACTCTGTAGTATGATTTATTACTCATGCAGTAGAAGTGTAAAAAGCGCTCACCCTTAGGCCATCTGAGATGTACTGTAGTTAAGTTTGTTTCTTCATCATAACAGATTTGGATAATTTTAACATTACATTTCTTGGTCACCAGTGGGTCCTCTGCAGGGAATGGATGCCGTCAGAATAAGAGTTGATATGAACATCACAATAATCCACACCACTAATCCACTGGTCCTCTATTAACATCTTGTGAAGTAAAAAGTGAAGTTTTTAAACTTTTAACTTCAAACAACACAGTCTCACTCCAACTCGTCACATTTTGACTCTTGGTCAAGACCCTTTTGCGTTGCTTTTTTGAAGCTCAAGGTACCCCTTTTTAGTCACTTTTCTAACAATGGCATTATTGCATATATGTATGGGTGTAATTTCTCAATGTAAACTATTAAAACTGTTTTATTTAAATTATATTATTTACACATTTATGAAGCACGTAACCCAACCCCCGCCCCTAAACCTACCATCTGTCAATAAAACACAAGATATAGCAGGACTACCATAATTTATTTAAAAAATATTAATATTCCAAGTCTTTTGAGGCAAAACGATTGATTTGTGAGAGGAGTAAATGAGGTCGCTGTCTCTGTCTCCTGTATACTTCCTGCGATTTCAAAAAATGTTGCTTACGTCAAGAATCCTTACTTCAACATTGGTTGTGAAATGCCACTGTGCTTTTGCCTGTGTGTGTTTATAATGTTCAGAGGTGGATAGGGTTGGGGTTTGGTGCTTCAATAAAAGTCAAAAATTATATAATAAATTTATATATGCATGCAAACCATTACATTAAGCAAAACAACTGAAAACAACGGAGGGCCCTTCACGTCGAAAAGTGACTAAAAAGGGGTACCTTGAGCTTCAAAAAGCGATGCAAAAAGGTCTTGACCAAGCAAGAAAATGTCACGAGTTGGAGTGAGACTGTGTTGCTTAACCATAGCTTTCAGCTAAAATAAGAGTCCTCTATACAGTACATAATATTGCTAATATTGGACAGAAATATGGATAGACCAAGCACCTTTTACAATCAAATACAGTCCAAAAGAGTTGTAAAAGTGGATTTTAATGTGAAAGCAAAACAATGGACTTTTTTTTAACTGAACTATTGTTATTATGGATTTTACACTGTTATTTTTGGCAGAAGCAATGGATTTGTTTCTTACAAACATGCAGGTTTTAATTTCACAAGATATTAATTGATAGACCGGAGTCATGTGGAAAACTGGCGGTTTGGATGACATTCTGACGGCACCCATTCACTGCAGAGAATCCGTTGTTGAATAAGTGAGGTGCTACAGGCTACATTTCTCCAAATCTGTTCCAATGAAGAAGCAAACTGAGTACATTTAAAATTTTAGGTGAGCCATCATACAGTATATCTTTTTACAGTATTTTTCTCTCTCCACAGGTTGTGAGTTATATGCATTCTGCGGCGCTCTGTTTGGTATCTGCTCAATGATCACACTCATGGTTATTGCAGTAGATCGATACTTTGTGATCACTTGTCCTTTGGCCTCTATTGGTGTTATGTCACGCAAACGTGCCCTGTTGATACTCTCTGCTGCTTGGGCGTACTCTATGGGCTGGAGCCTGCCTCCATTCTTTGGATGGAGTAAGTGCTTACAATCACTTACTTAAAGAGAGGCATTTAACTGTCAAATTTTATTAGAAAGGATATTGTACCTCCTCATTTTAGAAGCAGCAGCATGACATTGCATTTTATATTCTCAGGTGCATATGTCCCTGAAGGTCTGCTGACATCCTGTTCATGGGATTACATGACTTTCAGTCCTTCTGTACGGGCTTACACAATGCTGCTCTTTACTTTCGTTTTCTTCATCCCCCTTTTTGTCATCATGTATTGCTACTTCTTCATCTTCAGGGCCATCCGAGATACCAACAGGTACATGCTTTTACCATGTTTATGAACATTTTTGACCATTTCTGGACTGACAAAGAGGAGAAATACTGTTTTTCTGTAAAGAAGAGAAGTATTATTTATCATTAAGAGATCAGTTTTAGATTAGCGCTATGGTACAGTCACATAGAGACCTCTGCTTTGTAAACTGATGTATATGCTGTCTCTTTTGTGTGTATTGTATATATCTGTTTGTTTACACATCTGTATAATGGAATAACAGAGCTGTCGGGAAAATCAATGGAGAAGGAGGACCCAGAGACTCTATCAAGAAGATGCATCGAATGAAAAACGAATGGAAGATGGCAAAGATAGCACTCATAGTGATCCTCTTGTATGTCATCTCCTGGTCTCCGTACTCCTGTGTGGCTCTTACTGCTTTTGCTGGGTGAGAATCAGTATGTCTTACACCCATAATCCATTGCTGTTATTACATCCTTCTTGATGATGTTAGCTAGTGTTGACTTCAAGCTTCTTTTTTACTTTTTTGTTTGTTTTGTATTTATTGCTTTTTTAAATGATTTATGGTTACCTATGGCAACTAAAAGATATTTGATGGATAAAGTCATACTTCACTTGTCACTGTAACTGTGCTTACATACACTATTCACTGTTAATGCAAGAATAAAAAAGTTTTACTCTAGTTATTTGTTGAGACAGGACACTCAGAAATACGTTATATAACAAAGAGCAGAGATAGATTTAAATTAAAGATGATAAAAATGATCATGAGGTACAGTGTGTTCAGTGTAAGAAGCAGATATTTTTCAAGGTAGTTGTAAGTAGCTTAAGGAAACATAACTTTGCCACTAAATCAATATGTAATAATTAACATCATATCCTATCGCATCATATAAAAAACAACATCAGAGAACATGCAAATGTATTGTTAATTTATCCAAATTTGTCTTATTATTAATTTAATTTGTTTCTAATAATTAAACATATACTATATATGAAAAGTAGAGCTGTCAAATAATCAATCGTGATTAATAGCATACAAAATTTAAAAAGTAATATATGTATGTGCACTGTGTTTGTTTAAATACACACACATACAATATTATATTACATGTATATTAATTTATATTATATATAATATATAAATATATTTAATATATAAACATACAATATTAAAGTTTTTATATATTTTTTGTGTTTGTGTTTATATATGCATAATAAATATACACAGTGCACACTCATATATTGTGTAAACATTATTTCGGATTAAGCATTATTAATTGTTTGACAGCCCTAATGTACAGTAAAGACATGATTTCTTCCATCAATGTTTTCTTCCATCCACCCTGAGAGAGAAAATGTGTGACAGACTGTGAATGAAATTCTCTGAGCTGTTTTCACTCCCTTTGACAGGTTAATGATCAAATACGCCATGTACCTGCTGCTTTATGTCCAAAGGACTCAGTGGTTTAACTTCATTCAATTCATTTACTGCATCTTTGTAATCTGATATGTCTTGTGTGGAGCTGTGAGGCCCTGTCAAGCTGCTTACATGAAAGTGAAGCATTATAATGTTGTGTAATGTTATGTCCTTTCACTCCTTCCACAGCTACGCTGACATGCTCACACCCTACATGAACTCTGTGCCTGCTGTGATCGCCAAAGCATCTGCCATCCACAACCCAATCATCTATGCCATCACTCACCCCAAATACAGGTGTGGCAATGCTCTGCGTAAACCTTTCTATTCTGTTGCCTTTAATGAAAATGATGAATATTCATGTTTTTCTGTTCATGTACATCGTAACACACTTACACTTATGTGAATCATGCTGTGACTTAACCGATATGTTATTTATTTAAACTACTCACAGTAGTGATTGCAAGTTCAAAATTACATTTAGAATTTAAAACTGTTTTTAAAGACATCTCTTGTGCTCAAAAAAGCAATTTTTACAAGAATACAGTAAACATTATTTTGTGAAATGTTATTACAATTTAAAACGACTTTATTATTATTATTATTATTACTAAATTATTATTATTATTACTTAATCTAACTCATTCTTTTGATGACAAAGCTGAATTTTCAACCCTCCAATCTTTAGTGTCACATGATCCTTAAGAAATCATTCTAATTATTTCTAATTGATTTCTAATTATTACTAAATATATTGCTTATTACTAATAATGTTGAAAACAGTACTATATATGGTTTAGATATTACAATTATTTATATATAATATAAATAACAGGAATATGAATATACATAAATATATATACTGTACATATAAAAATGTTTAAATATATGCTGTACTCTATGAGTGTGTGTATTTATATATACATAGTATATATGCACAGTACACACATGCAATGCAATAATACAATAACTTATTAATTTTTTAATCTAATTAATTTTTACATTTTTAATTTCTTTCTTGCAATAATACAATAACTTATTAATTTTTAATCTAATTAATTTTTACATTTTTAATTTCTTTCTTTTTCTTTTTCTTTTTTTTTTGATGGGGATAATGAATAGAAACTGAAATCTTTTGCAACATTAAATATCTTTCTTGACACTTTCAGACAGACCCCAAACATTTGAATGTTTGTGTATTTATGTATTTGTATTTTATGGTATAGAATTTCTTTTAAATATAAAATAAAATTAAAATACCCTGGCTGCATAGTAAAGCACTGAAGCACAACCAATTCAATAACAAGCTGCTCTGGTTTATTACACACCCTAGTTTCCAATACCAAGAGACCTGTCCAGTGAAATGAAACACGGTTCCACAAACATGAACGCTGCGTGCTTCAAGGCCAGGCAGACTCAAATCGATCAATGGTTTTGTGTACAGAGCGCAAGCCACAAGTACCTTGAGATGACAGAGGTAGATTCTGACCTTTAAAAGTCAGATTTACTTCAGATTGATCTGCTCTGGATGCATTAGGCTATGTGCTACTTATAACAGATCTGAAGATTAATGTCTCAAGATGAAGCACCTATATGATGAGGCCATCATTTACCCATTCTTCTCGCCTGGAAATAATGGGATCCTTGGGAAGGATTGATTTGAGCTGTCAAGTTTGGTTTTGACACAGAGCACAATGAGTACAAAATCCCCTTGCCCCTTGAAAATGCAAGATTTTTTTTAACAAACAAATGGTATTTATATTTCATTGACAGTTATGAGACATTGATGTAAACTGGATTGAGCCATTTCCACTTTCAATGTTCCTGTCCTTCTTTCTCAGATCTGCCATTGCTAAGTATATACCGTGTTTGGGAGTCCTGCTCTGTGTGCCTCGTAGAGACCGGTTCAGCAGTAGTAGCTTTATGTCCACACGACGCTCCACTTTGACAAGCCAGTCTTCAGAGACCAGCAGCAACGTGCACCGGGCCGGGAGGACACGCTTATCCTCTGTGTCTGACAGCGAGTCGGTAAGAAAACATCTTAAGGCCAGGCACAAACTCTACACATCTTTGTTAACCCAAATTCTCTCTGAAGCAGTGTCAGAAATTGTTAGGGAGTGATTACTGTCCCCTGATATAAATTTTCAAGTGCATTTTATTTATTTTAATTTTTTTTCTGATGGCATGTTTTTTTTTGGTCACTTTCAGTCACGTTGTTTTGCTTAATTCCTGTCCCTGTAATTAATAATGTGATTATTACTGTACACATTGCATTAGCTGCATGGAGATATCACCAAGAGAATTTGATTATAGCAGACAATAACAGTTTAGTACAGAGACCACTATTAACATATTTGTTGTTAGTATGCCTATTATTAATATTTTGGCTGTTTATTAGTACTTTTATAGCTTATATGACCATATTCTACATCCCTAATAACAATACCCAATACCTAAAATTAACTATTACATTACTTACTATTAATAAGCATCAAATAAGGAGTTTATAGAGGCAGAAGTCATACAGTAGATAATAGTTTGTACAGCAAAAATTGTAACTTAACATAAAGTTTGACCACCTCAGTAATACAAATAAAATAAATTTAAAGGAATAGTTCAACCAAAAATGAAAGTTCTGTCATTTACCATTTGATTTTTTTATTCTGTGGAGGTTAAAATATATATTTTAACTAATGTTAGTATTTTTACTGATTGAAACGATGGCAGAATATTACTAAATATATTAAATGTTAAGAGATAAACAAACAATTGTTCGTATCTGGGGCATTTTGGTCACGTTCAGCAGCATTTTTGATTTAAGGTTTGTTAACGACATAGCACTTCACACAAAGTATATTTAAAGTTATAGTTCAACCAAAAAATTTAAATTCTGTCATTATTTCTGTCATCAAATGTATACAGTTTTGGAGCAACATGAGGATGAGTAAATGATGACAAAATGTAAATTTATTTGTGTGGCCAAACATTTTGTTTGCATTACGTTTCTGTCCTTCCACATCCAAAAGGTCATAGGCTTGTAGCTGTTTGATCAGCATTCTGTGTGCGTTATTTTTGGGCAGGGCTGGACGGATACAGAGGCAGATCTCTCCAGCGCAAGTTCACGTCCTGCTAGTCGTCAGGTCTCATCTGACACCCGTAAAGATTTGTCAGACTTCAAGCACACCAGCTCTCTGAGGCTGAAGGTCAAGAGCCGAGACTCAGGTATCTTCGACAGAACCTCAGCCCAGAGTCTAGCTGAGCCAAACTTGAACCGGACCTGTACATACATCAGTGTAAGTGTCTTCAAGAAGTGTCATATCTCACTTCATTAATCAAAAGCTTCCCAGCTCACTCAGCACTCTGTGATATATGAAATTAGGAAGCCCACATTCATTTTAGACAGGAAACGACTCCATCAGATTTAAAATTCATTTGGAAATTTCATTCCATCCTTCATGTGTTAAAGACAGTCCTGATTTCAGCCAGCTGTGACAGATGACAAGAGTTTTCAAGAGTGTGCATGGTTATACAGTATGTGCTAATGATGCTCTTTCTGAGTTCTTTTGACTTTACATTTATTAAATTTGAGATTTGTGCTTCTTTCACTATTTTTCTTAGATGAGCAGAGCTATGACTTTTCTTCTTCTTGCTTTAACTCTCCAGATAAAGATGTATTTTTGAATTTAGCTTGGTACCTGCTTAAAGGGTTAGTTCGCCCATTTAAGACATGAAGTTGTATGCAATCCTTACCAGCACTATAGTGTATACACAC